>JAQGBY010003020.1:0-20653 GCA_034698785.1 Mycogona germanica
TTCGAGAGCCCGCGCCGGGAATCGAACCCGGGACCGCCGAGCCACTGCCAGTAACAATACCGACTGGGCTACGATGGTATACTTACTATGGTAAATATCTTGTAGCGATCCACCACCACAATATTCCATGCAGATCCATAATTTATCACGCCTGAAATATTAAAAAACGGATTTAAATGACAGTTAATAGCGCTGGTATCGGACGGCAAATGAAAATCTACAAATGTTAGTTAGGTTATATACTATCCCGCCAGAGGTCGTGGAATGAATTTTTAAAATGTAAAACTGTAATTCTGGCCATTTTGAATATACCCACCTTAAATAACTACCAAAGTATGCCACGATGTTCGGGTGGCGACAGTCTTTCATCATAAGAATTTCTTGCTGGATAATGGCAAAATCATCTCCTGATATATAAAATAACAATTTTTTTAAAATCAAGGTAGACAGAGAAATACTGCAGCGTTGTTACAAATTTATTTAGCAACTATTTATTCGGGACAAAATTTGAACAAATCGCCACAAACAGAAACAAGACATAAATAAATAACTGCACTGCGATTACGAAATACATGTTCGTTAACTGGCAAGCAAATATTTAAGTCCAAACTAGTCAGTATCTAATGACACATTTTTCTTTCCATTCCACGGTGTAGGTAGACCTATTCTGATCATTACAGTGTCCAGCATCGCTCCGACTATACAGTATAGTTTCCCTTTTCAGCGACACAGGTGCAGTCCCACTAAAAATTGTGGAAATGAGAAATCTTATTCGAGCGTTTTCTAACCTGGTTCCAATTTGATGATTTTGATGGCCGACAGTTCGCACGATGGAAGCCTTCTCGCCTGCAAAGAAAAAATGGCACTTCAGAAATTAGCCCTCCACAATACAAGTTATTCTATTTCGTCTGAGTTAGGTAGACACCGAAAAATCCTTCACCAAAATTAATTGATGGATGGAGAATGAAGGACAGCTAAGAATTAAAGATGAAAGTGTCACCACTTTCCCTAAATAAAGAACTGACAATTTTGGAGTCTTAAGATTCACCGGGCTGTTCATTGGTTAGATGACACACATTTCAGAGGTTCGCCGCATTGATTGGTTTTTTGCCGGGGCTGTACAAAATCAGCTCTCAATCAAAATTACATCCAAGCGTTAAGAGAAAAGAAGTCTAGCAAACAAGACGGCAATTTTGACAGCCTCGTTGAGAACTCTGTACGCCTTTTACGGTTAATGCATTTTTATTGTTACGGTTTCAGCTTAAAATTAGGTCTGCCGTAGATTAAGTACGCACGTAGGTCCACATCCAATCAACTGACAACTCATTAATTAGACGCGAAAGACCATCAGCCATCTTGCGCGTGTCACACAAACACAACAATTTTGCGTTCCACTTCCTCCTCGCCAAAATCTTTTCGAGCTCAGCATCCCATGCGTAAACCTCACGAGACCCTCGCCAAAACAGGACAATTTCCCTAGATTTTGAGGAAAGATTACCGTATTTAACGGGCACTCCGGTGCAGAGTAATCAATGTCACACTATTTTTACCGCATCGCCCATCAGCCGCAGTATAATCGTTAATTTATTTCGAATTTGCAAACAACCACAAGAACACAAACTTATATCCTATCCTGGGTTGGGCAGGATGGATAATAATCTCTTTAATTCCACCTAAACTGGATCTCGGGGAGCCTGGGAACTACAGAAGCCAGCTATAATGCAATTTTGTTTGGTCAGCTAAAACTGTGTTGCAGGACATGTGTCATTGGCAAAGAGGCGATTCTGATAATATTTTCGGCAGGCCAGTCGCTCGGTTCATCGACCGAATCACAGCCTACGATCAGCGGATGATGGCACGATAAAGACGGTAATTTTCTCACGGAGTTAGCTCAGTGCAGCTCGCATTTCGAATAGGCACCGATGTGGACAGGGTCTCGGGATGATATAGTAACCTAATTATCATCAAGGATTCCACATACAATCGGGGATTAATTAAACAGAGTTCCCATGCGCATCTACGGCGCCTCCACCCTGCTGATCACACATGTCAAAATGTAAGAGCGCTCTTAAACTGGTTCAATTTATTCACAGACATGGGGGGACATAAATGAGCTGCACAGAGACTTTTTGCTCAGCATCCGACAAAGACGTCCCAACCCCCTCGCAGTGTCATAGTGCGACCCGGGCACTCACTTGATGAATGGCGTGCCATTGAAACCCACAGTATATTATTTGCCTACATCAACACACATAAGAGGCGGCCAACTAACATAGAAACGTTTTTTGCACAGGTCAACCTGAAAGTACTACTCGTACATTAAGGCGATCGTTGAACAAAAATTGTTACCAGAAACGTTACCAAACAAGTATTTTGACATCGTTTCAGTTGAATTCTAGAACAAGGTTACTGTGGCAAATGCTATTTTTGCATTTTACATAAGTTTTCCTTCAGGAACATTTCATGCATTATCCTGATGAAAAAAGAGTTTCGTAAATCAGCTCGTCCTATAGATATATGCCAATATCAATATATATATTTACATTTTTTAATGAAAACTGCATTTTTTGCGGCGAAAACGTCACACGTAATGGTCCCAGATGAAATAAAGATTTTTCATGCCATTAGTATAACAATTAAGCGTATCAATTATATCAATTATTATCCTTCTTAATTATTCAAATATTATAAATAGAAAACGCTTTGAAATTCGGAAAATACCATTATTTATCAAGCAGTAGCACCAATAAATAAATCTTTTATGAATCCTTTTTGAAGACCTAGATATTTTTCGAGCAGCTGGAATAAATTAATTGTTATTGTCCCCCCAATCAACTGTTGTCAACCGCACTCAATTATTACTTGCAACTAGATTTCTTAAATTGTGGGTGCCAAGTTGTCTTTTCTTGTGTTGCTTCGACTTGGAACGGCTTCAACTTGTCTATGAACTTGAATTAACTGATCTCCAGTTTTTAGCCAACGCGGTTCCTATATAATCGCTCACGCGTAAAGTGGATCATACGAGGAGAATGTCGACAACTGTCACATTCATATTCATTCGCAGGGAAAATTATACACGTCCCACTTCAGATGGATGGACTATCACCATTCACCAGCATCCTATAATACATATACAGCTGTAGATTGGAAGTGCTACATTTTCCAAAACAAATACTGGAAGTAAGAGGCTGGTACGATTCCAACGCACCCGGCTGCTTCGGCTCCTCTCTCGCCCCAGATGTCGTGGTTGGCCAGGCATGTGCCATTTTAGCTCACGTCTCGCCTGATTGGCCAACTGAATTGCCAACGCAGCCTACGGTGGGAGAGAGAGACTGCGCCAAGAATTATTGCTTTTCCAACAACAGAACTGCACCAAACGTCAACTCATCCCCGTTCCATGAACTACGAGTTTAGTAACATTGACCTCAATGTGTTTAATTTCCTCTAGGCGCCCATGTGCTCAACGGGTCATCTACACGATGGAGTTTTTTCAACGTATGGCTAGATGGAAACAAATAACACAAGAGCAACTCCACGTCGCAAAACAATTGCAGAAATTGGTCATAATTCAACCATTGCGTTTATCGAATCTGGTCGCTCTGGGCAGTCGGGAATACATTTTCTAATGTAGTAATGTATTGCAGAGGTAATTGGCAATCGACAAGCGCCACCGCCAAGGCGCAACTTTAATACTGAGAAATTTGAAAATTAAAATCTGAGTCTCGGAATTCGAAAGGGGATACAGTTGTCTTAATTATGCCCCAGTCCAGCCCGTGTACGTAAATACGTCACAGAATGACTATCCTGATTCAAATATTTTTGACACCCAACACAAATTGTTCAAATATTTATTGCTTGGTATTTAACTGACGCCTCAACAAATTGCTGTAAAACTTCTAGTTTTTTTCATTAATCAGATTGATTGCTTTCCCGATTGGATCGCTGCAAAGTGTAATATGCAAATTGAACACATTCACGAATGATCCCCCAGATGTTTGTTAAATGTGTATTTTTTATTTTTGTGTGGGAATTCAATACTGTACCACGCAGTCAGCCAATGACTGTGGGAAATATTCGCAGCTCTAACTATGTATGCATGCTTAGTCACGCGATGGTTTTCCGTAAAATCAACCAGCAGTCAAAACACATTTTGACTCATTTGCGAAGCATTAAAACAATCCAAAATTATTCCTCGTCGGTTTCACATGCATGGGCCGTTTGTCAATTGGAAACCCGCGTTCCGCCACCGGTTCACAAGGTTTGACCATTGACATCGAACTAAAATATTCAGCTCATTGCATATGGCATATGAATCGAGTGATGGCTACTATAGGCAGCGCCTTAAAATAACCAAACACGAAAACTATGTAAAAAGTCGACGATGACGATGACGTTTAAGCATAAGTGTCAGAGAAGGGACAGAGCCGTGTCAAATCGACGACGAACTGGCGAGAGGCTCCATAAATAAGAATAATAATTCCATTCGAGAGTTGGAGTTCGAGCATGCGTTGACTCCCAGACGGGGCAGAGACCACCAATGACCCGGCAAATATTGATCGAACAACGTGCCCCAAATTGTAAATTACAGACGTGCTGACGATAACAACGAAACGCCACACGTTGCCAATCGGAGGGGGTCAAAATATGAATGGCACCAGACTGGTCCACGAATGAAGCTAATCTCAATCTGAATTACTAGTCTCTTCATAATGAAAATGTATTTTCTTTTTAATTTGTGAAATAGTACTTCGAGATAAAAATATAATTCGGAATCTAATGTGGAAAATGTCGCTGACATCAATGGTAGCATGCGATTGGCGCTCGAATATTTAGTGCCATTTTGGTCAAGTGGAGACGCCATATTTGAATTTTACGGCGAAACGATGACAACGTTTAAAACTTCGACGGCTCATTTCTATAAGAAAAATACGCAAAATCAAGATTTACTACAAATTTGCATAACTATTTTAAAAAACCCATTCAGGATTACAATATGGATAAATATCTTTCAGCTTATTAAGAATGGCCGTGGTTTGAATCTCGATGCGTTTCGTCAACATTTAATGGCGAATGGACAAAATAAAAGCTTTATTTGGCCTTCAACTTTCTCCGCGACATACTCTTCGAGATCTCGAGAAAGTTCCACCCGACATTTTAAAATATGTCCCATCAGTTGGCCTAAACAAGACCAGACAGTAACATAAGGAACGCGTCCACGCCTTACGTAGAGCATGTATATAGATAATGGCAATTCCGACACCTCCACTTTTCTCTCCTCTCGGGCAAGAGCTGACCACTAGCACTGGCCGAGATGGTCACACACACATACACCATCACAGATGGAGCATGACGCATCGCCCTTAAAAACGAAAACGACAGGTGAGAGGAGAGATGGGTCAGGTGACTCAGGTCGGTCACTCTAGTTTGGTTGTTTTTATTTTCACCTTCCGCTCTCTCTCTCTCTCTTTCTCTCTCAAACATCGAATAAAAACCTCGCCCCGGCCCCGCCACCGTTGCTCGCCCGCTCCCAGGCTGTGGTCATCGGAATGACCGGCCTCTCCTCGCGGGAGCAGTAGGCGACCAACAAGAACAATGACGATGATGCGCATGTAATTATAGAGGCGGGGGTCACACCGGCGAGCAAAAAGATCGTGTGGAGAATGAGATCTTTGCCCCGCGACCTGCAAGGTTATTATGGGACCAAGAATTTTTTTTTAATAGTGTGGCTTCGCATTGGCAGTCACCGGCCGAGCAAAGCGGTACCACTTTTTCTACTACATGTGCCTTCATGGAAGGAGGGCCTTTAGCTAAGTGAAATAGCGCACCACTCATTTCTTGCACGCACTTCAATGGGATTCAGTCTGCAGATGGCTTTTTTATACAGGTGGGAGTGTATTTCTATCACAAACGCAAATTAAATCAACAGTTCATAGCTTTTTACCACGCACATTATCAATATCAAATTGATGTTCAAGTATTATTGACCCATTTCTGAATATAATGTTTTAGCTACGCTGTTAACGCTGATTTTTTTTTAAATTGGGGGCTCAAACCCCGTCACCCCAAGCACAGAATGAGCAAGGGGGAGCTGGTCACCCCCTAGCACAGACAAATCCATCAGCTATGGGGGTGACCAATGAGTTAAGACAGCTATGAGGAATGAAGAGATTGAGCTCAGGTCGCACGAAGATATAGCGGCGCATCCAAATTGCTGCTCGCGCGCCGCCCTTCACATTTAAAGCAAAGGTGGAAAAGCGAAAGGATCAGATTAGTGGGGCCTGGGGTTATCTAGACGCCGCCGGATCCAAGCAAATTGCCTCCAGGAGGGCGGGGGAAGGTACGGAAGCCTGAGGGGTCGGGTGGGTGCTGCTGCTGTCAGGCGTTTGAGAATAAGGGGGCGTGGGATCTCTCGTTTGAGCTTCACGCAGGTGACTTTTCCCCCGCCAGGGCCGAGGAGCAGAGGGGGCCAAACTTCATTAGACGTGGGGATACAAATTGCGTTGGGGGAAGGTTGGTGGGGCTGGTACGGGTCTACTGGCAAGACTTTCAATTTTTACATTGGTCCGATCAGGCTCTGCCTAACCTATGAATACGACAATGACAATGTCGTCATGTGGATTGCCCACATCGCAATTCACTGCTGCAATCGCTGGTAAAATATGTTTTTATAATATTGAGGATGCTATTTACTGAGTTAGCTATGAGCTAGAGTGAGCTATAACCAATTTTAACACTGAAGAAAATTAATTATTCATGATTGATTCTATAAAATGTACAAATCGACTTCATAAAAGTCAATCAAATCGACCATCTCTTATAATACTCTCAACAATCTATTACGGACGGTCGCCGATACAAAATACAAGCACTATTCTTTGAAAATTGAATTACGAACGATTCTAAAAACAATTGAAACACTATTAAATTTCCAACACTGTCGAACCCCGAATATCAGTTACACAAAAGAAAGCAGAGCAACCGCCAAAGTCATCTACGTCCAACACCAACTTTCCGACCCAATGCAAACGCAACGTTAAATAGGTCTTCTCGGCCACGCCATCTCATTAATGTGGTTGGATTAGATGACTTCGCTTCCATCGTCGTCGGTCTGTTGACTTTTCTTTTTTCTTATATTGAAATCGTTTTGCTGAAACCGCCAGTGCTCCCCGCACGAATAAGCTAGCTCTCTCCTCGAATGGCACGGTTGCCTCACATTCCCTGTAGACTCATTTACTTGCCCCAAAAAAACACTCAATAGTCTCAAAATGAACACGCTTTATTAAAAACAATTGTTTTAATGTAGATTGGAACTACGTGTACATACGAGACCTTGCCGGCAATTCGAAATAAGATTCGATTTTGAAAGATTTTGAGGCGATCTGTGAATCTTATTTGTTCACCGACATTCACTAAATGCGTCTAACGTGTTGAGAAAGACACCCCAATGAAGCGCTGATTCATAGGTGAACAAATCGAGTTTTCTGCAACTACTACAACACCAAATGGAAAAAAAATATATGAGAAATCACCGGTGAACGTCTTTAGCAAACATTAAAAAAAAGTATTTGTCAAGAACATTTTTATCTTCAGCAGATCGATCGATTGTACGTGAAAATTCTGTTGATCATTGAATTGCATTTTCCTTCGTAATTAGCGACGTGAGCGTAGAGTTAAGTTTCATCGGACCCGAGTTTCACTTCTGCCGGTTTAGAAGGAAACCGGAATGTGAATCGTTCTTTTTGAGTGTGGGCTCAACTTCCCCCTGGCCGAAGAACGATTTCCGCCAAACATAGTCATATTTCGACGCCTGCTGTTTGAGCAGCGCGGGCGGACCGGCGCTCCGTCACCAGGACCGACCACTTCTGGTTTGCCAACTCCCACGCACGTAATTTGGGGGGTCGGGGGCGGTTCGACCAAACCGTCGTTGCACGGAGTGACGGGTGCGACGACGCTTTCTTGTTTTGCCGACGACTCCCACCTTTTATATATATATATGAACGCAGGCGTCCTGGATACGATTATGAAAACCGGATTATCAGGTGAGGAAAGATCAGTGGTCCACCAAATAGAACGAAAGTTTGGCTTCACTCAAAATCAAATTCAATAATTGGGGAGATCACAACCTATTAGACAAATCTGCAAATCTCTCCTCAAACCTCGTGTCACTTTTGACGTAGACTAAAGTCTTTGTCCGCATAGCAGGGATGTTGAGATGTCACTGTCACGAAGGTGTTCAGTTAGTGGTTTTTGAAAATTTTAATAAATTTCAGCAATTTTGGGGAAATTCGCGCCTATTTAAAGTAGTTTCGCACAAATGGCAAAAGAGTATATTTCGCATTAATTCGCGAAATTTAAAAGGTACAGAGACCTGTATTTACCTTTTAAACGCTTCAAAATTCATCAAAACGTTAATGGCAAAAGAAAATATTTTATAACGTAACTAAGTTGACCTAGACGTAAGTTTACGTCAGGATCTGTTACTTTTCTTCTTTGAAATAAAAATTGGGTGTTTTTTCACAAAGCATTCTTTGGCGGTTGACCTATTTTTATTGGTTTTATATTTACAAACTCTTTTCAGCAATATCGCTATCGGTTTATTGATATCTCATCCGATTTATGAATTCTTAAAATCACCAAGAGCAAATCAAATACTCTCCCGACTTCCCAAACGATTGGATATCTACTCCAAAACTGAAAACAAAGCAATGAGAAAAGAATTACAAAATAATGCGAGCACTAAACTATGTCTACGCGTTTTCTCCAAAGTCCAGATTATTTACAGGTATCTTAAAATTGAAGAGACTGGAGACTACAAACACTTCAGAAAATATATATATATAAGATATTTGACTAAATTATCAGATCTGTGGGCTGAATATTTAATAAGAACTGAAATCGTAAACATATTTCCGGATACACATAACCAAGACATGTGCATTGTTTCGTTACCATACAAATTGCCTGCAGGCTGCGCATGGAACCACATGTACAATATCTGGCATTGTTCTTACCTAATGTACCTAAACTGAGAAATAAGGAATAACCTTTCAAATCCGGCCACAAAATTCTTCCGAGACGACACGCCCACCAAATAAAAATTGAATTGGATGTGACGGCAGATTCGAAAAGTGATTAACTCGCGAGTCACCCCAGCCCCGGTGTCAAAGAACCTCTATTTCTCTCGCTCCTCAAATATGTGTAGGGTACGCCAACAGGTTCGCCATTTCCCACCACTTGGATCGTTTTGAGTGCAGCTCGCCAGTCTTGTTTATTTTCATTAGCCGACCTCGGACACGCAACCATCTCTGGGTAGCATCACTTTCTCCTTTCCTTTTATTTCTTGTTCTCGGCGCCCACTGCCGAAAACCAGGCACCCACATGCAATTTGGAAGTCGAAGAGGACGAAAGGCGCGCTTTACGAGTAAATTTACAATATTCGGTAACCAGTGTTGGAAATTATACGAGTAAGGCGGCACCCCAGCCACCTATTAATCGCAACGGATGTTGCCGCTCTCGTAGCAATAAGAGACATCTTCACAAACTGACACAACAAATAAACCTTCAGAGTAATCTGAAATTTCAGCAACATTAAAAAAACCAATTGCTCAATTATGACAGGTATAATAATTGTAAATGTTACCAAGTACGTTAAAAGGTGAACCTCATGTGTCATTTAAACCGGAGGATCTTGGTCGCATGCGAGGCGATCTTCTCCGGTCGCGTTGAAAGCAAGAGAGGTGTATTTTATGGAGAGCCTCGTAGACAGTTTCCAGCAATGCTAACAAACGCGACCGGAGAAGATCGCCTCCCATGCGACAAAGATCCTCCGGGCTACATGGCACACAACAAACATTTATTTTTTTCATTTAGTACGGATACTTTCGCTCAGTTGCTTGCAAATGCCGCACGACTAGCCTGTGCATACAGGTTTATCTCGGCCGATATCCACACTGAGCAAACACTTTTCAGGACATGTCAACCTGGCAAGTTAACCTTTTGAAACCGCTCGACGAACCGACGAGAAGGACGCACGTCGTTTGTGACCTATTCGACGTGCTCAGTGTCGCGCACAAACCTGCCCCCCCAACCCCAACGTGCCCGTCGTTCTAGTCTGATCACCATTCCATGTGTCAATCTTTCGCTAAGCCTAGTAGGTCATATAAACTTGGTGTGGGGGTGGAACACCCTGCAGACGTCAGGGCGCGTGCCAATAAGCCCTCCCCGTGTGCCGGCGGAGATCCGTGGGGAGAAGCAAACGTAGTCTCTCTGGAGCTATCAAAGTTTTTGGCGAGCGATTGCAAAAGGCTACTTAATTAATTAGGGAAGCAAAAAATAAAATCGTTCACCTTGACATTAATGCCATGCCAGTTGAATCGAGTACGACGAAGACGACACCGGCGATCGAAAGGCGGAAATCAAGGTTGGCTTCGGCTAAGCTTTTTATTGAGTCCCGCCATGGAGGAGCACACTCGAGAAACTCCTCATGCATTGAACAGAAAATGAGGGGGTCTCTGTAGCGAAAAGGTTAGCGTGTCTAACTGTTATTCCCGTGATCGCGGGTTCGATCCCCGACACCGGAATTCCCTCGGAATTTATCGGGAGAGAAATTCCTACGCACGCCTTCCTTCAAAATGGAAATAAAGCCGTGGGACTTGTGCCTGTACGATTTCAGGTGAACGTTAAAGATCCCTACCTAGGTAGCTTAATAGGCCACGGATTGTGATAAAACTATAATGACGGCGACACCAGAAGAATCTGCTATCACTAAATTTAACAAAAAATCAACAAACTATTATCATTTCGAATATCGGTCTCTTCTCATGAAATCATCATACATTATCCGACAAACGAAATACACGCCGCTGACTTCAGAGTGTCGTGTAATTGAGATTAGTCATGTCATTCCTACACGTAAGCCCTAATATTCAGGCAACAAGTACGCTACATGCAAAGTAACTGGATACAATATTGTAAGCAAGAAACAATTCTTTCAGCGAATCTGACATTAAGGGACGAAAGGCAGCGGAATGAAGGGGTTCACGCATGAGCTGAAACAATGACAGCGTCCACAGCTACACACACAAGCTTTTCCAATTTTTCTTCCAAGGTTTAGCATTCCACACACCGACGACTAGGCAGCCCCAAAAGCCCCAAAATTACCAGCAACAACGCGTCGCCGGCCGCCCAACAATAATGGCGAAAATGCAAATGGCCAATTTCGCGAGACAAAGAAACATTCTTGCAGGGTGGTGGTGGTACCACGTTCCACATTATTTCGGACGATCCCGACGACATAAATACATTTTTTGACATAAATAAAACATCAGAAAGTGTTATCCTGTCGCCATTGTCAAACCGGTGCGCTGCGGGTCGTACGAGGTAGAAGGTCGGGATTGACAAGTGTCGCCGACTTCCCGAGACTGAGCACCCATAAATAATTATCTCCAGGGCCTGTGTGCACTTTATAAAATAGGTTAGATAATGTTATGACAATCTAGTTTGGATTCACTGAATAGAAAACGGCCAGTCACAGCTATTTGATCAATGATCATATTCAATCAAACATGTATAATAATATGGGGGTTGTGCTGGAGTGAACGATACATTTACAGGTACTGACTTACTGCGCACACATATAAGTGGAAACATATAAGTGAAACTTACGTTTTAAAATTGAATCACTAGGTTGTCAAGAGTTTTCGTCTCTTTAGACGTGATGATCATTTCAAACCTGAGATGGGCTTTGATAAATCATTGAAAAAGACGCCACATCATTAATTTTTCTTCATAAGTACTGCAATTTAGTTGTTTGTTCTGAGTCCTTGTTGTGTAAGCGCTGTACAGAAACTGCAGCAAAACAATAAGGAGATCTTCGGTTGTTACAAGATGAATTTAGCATGGTCCAATGTGTTGATCGTAAGTCCAAACCAAAATATTGCAATGAGTGAAGATTCAACTTTTTTCTTTGTATTGTAGAGATTATTGCTTGCATGGTGATACAATAATATCGGTTCGTGCAACTCCATACACGTAAGACAAAAACTTTGCTGAAAGGGCTAGAAAAATATCACCAGTTTAAGAAACTCTGCACTACATGTTTCAAGATTTCTCTGGGAAAGTCATGTAGCATAGAAACCTATGAAGCAGTAATTGACTAGGAAGTTCTCTACTGACGGTAGCAGGAAGTCACAGGTACCCCGTCCGATGTTCAGAGTTGCACGACCCTGCAAACTTCCGGGGCTTACTTACCGACATTATACAACAAAGTCGCACAAAATAGCTAGATAGGAACTTAAAGTCTTGGTCTTTGTTAGGTGAAAAGCGCCTCAGACTTGTCGCATTTCAGCACGACTGACTCCAATACTGTTCATTTTGTTACATAAAGAAACACTTCGTAGTCGAGGGTCAAACGATAATATAGAGCCCAGAACATCACCGTACATTTAACAGTGGTCGGACCCGTGGTAATACCACCACATGGAAATTATTAACTATCAACTCTTTTTATACAAAACCCGCAACCCGCAGCTTGAACAGAACGCAGACAGCTAGTCTTGTGTGGTAACACGACAACAGGTCCACCAATGTACTAGACAATTATTTCCTTACTTTTCGACACGCACGCTTTGGACTATATAGGCAACAATGGAATGGTTCATTCTGCTGGATGATTGGTCTTATGCTAGTCTTGTGGTCCAGACTATTTCATTAAACAGAACAAACTATAGCCATTATCCTAGAACCCAGGACCATTATTGAAAGGTCTAGCCTAGCTGGAGTCTTCTGTTGCCCTTCACTTGCCACAGAGGATGAGATTATATTAAACGTAAGCAGCCTATTTAAGAGATCAGAAACATGTCACACAACCCAAATTAACGTGCTCAAAAAGGTACAAGGAATCAAAATCACAGCAATAAAATCAGGCACGTACAATACGAAAATTGCCTGACAACTATTACGTCACTGCAACATTGGCGTTAGGACTAGCAAAGCTAAGACTTCTGCGTAAACCTCAATTGAAGAAAGACTGCGTTGAGACACTGGGTTGTCGCGGTTGGGGTTTCCAACATCCCAACGTCCAAGAGACAAACACTAAATGTTATGTGCCCCACTTCATTCCGAATCGTAATGTTGTGTGTGAACGGTTTATTCCCGTTAAGCCTAACGGCCATAGGAAACACACGTAGAAACGTACCTTGTACACATCGCCATACGTGCCGCTGCCAACACGCTGGATAAGTTCGTAGTCGTCCTGCGGATTCCGACGGGAGATATCGGCCGACGCTTGAAGAGCATGGGCCATTCTACATGACCCCTGGGTTCAGGAAGTATCAGCAAGTATCCATAGAGAGATCACAGTTGGCGAAAAATCACTGGCACTTCGAGCTCGGACGTTGTTCAAAATTAAAAACCAACAACCGGAAATGACTGCCGATGACTGCTAAAATTTAGATCCGGTCATGCGTATTACATTGTGCACACATGCCAAGTATATTCGGTTCGCGTCAGAGCGCACTCGTTTCGGGCGGTTTTCGTGCGCACACTGATTTCGGTTCAACTTTCTAATTATTTTGAATTGTAGGCAAGCCAATTTTCTCTGCGCGTTCACGTTGTCAATATCTACGTGTGTATCATGTGTGAACATTCCAAAAGATAGATTTCGTGATAGATGCCATCTGTACAGAATTCAGTTTAAAGTCAATAAACGTTATCAAACAAAATTCGCAAAACAGTTAACATATGGCCAAAATTCATTTCTAAAAACTACCGATAAAGGGTTTTAACATGTTTTTTCATGATTTGTTATACATTCGAATCTAGAGTACTCGCCGTTTCAAATGAATATGGTTTACGCACTCTATTTTTTATATGTCGTTTTCCAGACTTAGTGGAAATGTTACCAACTACTGCTACCGTCTGAATCAAAAAAGAGATATCGATTTTATTTGGTCACACGGTTTGAAACAAAAAATGGCGGCCTCCTTGAGATGCGTAAATCCCGACCACTCCAAGGAAAAACTCTTCGACGATGGCATTATTACGGAAACCTCTGACCAACAGGTGATTATAACTGTTCTTGTTAATCGACCAGCTTCAATTTCAGTTGAAATAATTTACTCTGAGGCGAGCGCCGACGTTTCATGGGTTAGGCTTAATTGTAGCCCTTGGGCTAGACTCTAGGTCTATGGAGTTTCATGGGCGCAGGTGGAAAAATAAGCTTGCAGGTGGTTCACCAGCAGTTCTATTAAGCGAAGAAAAAAAAACATAGGAACTGTATTAAGCTTGACGAAATGTTGAGAGGCCCTATGACATTTCCATTCGGCCTGCTGTTAGGTCTGTGCTCGTTAATCGTTTTGTTCACTCTTGGTTAGCCCTTCGCAGGAAGTCACGGTTTGTTAATAAACCAGGCTACCTGGAAATTTTGCCAACCTAGGCTGCCGAGCCGAGGAAAGTCCATATATCGTACAGGTACGGGTTTGTTGTGCAACTGTTAATATTTGTGTTATTACAGGTTTCTGTCGAAGATTCCGTTCAAGAATTGTATGACAATTTCGTGTCTAAGTAAGTTGTTTGTTACTCTCATACTCCCACAAGTTTTTCGGTGATATATATTTTAGTGGTATACATTCAATTAGTCAACCGTTTCATTTCATGCTTTATTTCCAGTGAACCACTGTTGAAACGTGACGAACATTTGTTATTCCTTCGAAAGGGTTTAACCAATTTGTCAGAGAGCTACCAAGTAAGTTGTGAAGAAGCCCTGTTACGCCGAAAATTGCTTAATTTAAAAAATATTAATTATTATGGTTGTATTTCTCACATTTCTTCAGTGTTTGGATGCAAGTCGACCATGGCTTTGTTATTGGATTGTCCATTCTTTGGACCTATTAAATCAGCCAGTTTCGGCTAAACTCTCATCACAGTAAGCGTTGATTATGTGTTTGAATTTATTAATGTTTTGCTTTTTTCTTCTAAATTTCATTTCAAAGTCAGTTTTTTTCAAAATGAGCTATCTAAATGACAAACATTGACTGACTGGCTCGGCAGTCCCGGGGTTTGATTCCCTGCGTGGGCTCTGGTGAAAATGTGCTCCTCCCATAGTGCCTAAGCACCAAGAGGGGTACATAAACTCCTGTAGCGATATACACTACAGTGAATTTTAAAAAACCAATCGCGTTGTTTTATTTGTTCAAGTGAGGTACTGTTTAAAATATGTATAGGAGAATTTTTTTGTAAGTCACTACAAGATTTTCTGTACCCGTTGGTGCTTAGTCACTATGTGAGGGACACATTTTCACCAGTACCCCGAGATCGACTAATCGGGAGCCCGCGCCGGGAATCGAACCCGAGCCCGACTTAATTGCACATTTAGAATTCTTAATAGATTCCAATTATTTGTGTTTTTCTGCGTGCCAAAGTGCTCTACTAGTCTTCCCAGACGCATTTTTTCATAAGCTCGTTTACTTACATTACACCTCGTTTACTTAAATTTCCTCAGCGTTGTGACTTTCTTGAAGAAGTGCCAGCTTCCGGACGGTGGATTTGGCGGTCAGTTTACTTTTGCAGTAAAGGTCTTCTCCTTTATATAAATTAAATTGCAAAAATGCGTGAGTTATAGTCTATTGCATGACTACTCATAAAGAATTTGTTGCGATTCGTTAACTAATTGTCTCAATATATATTTTTTTCTAATTTGAATAAAGGCGGTCCTGATCAGATTGCTCATCTGGCTCCCACCTATGCCGCAGTGAACGCGCTTTGCATTTTGGGTACTGAGGAAGCTTACAAAGCAATTGACAGGTAACAAGTTTGCACAGAATTCCTGCTAATTTTGTTGGCTTCGAAGCGCCGAATTAAAAAAATGTTTTCTTTCGAGATCTCCAATATGTTTAAATGTTTTTTCCGATTTTATATTTATTTAGTATCTGTTGAAATACTTTTTATTTTGTTTTATCCCTTACAAGTATGCAAAGTGTGGAAAATGCTATCAGATTGTTTACAACCGAAGAGTTTGTTTTCGTCTATTAATAAATCTATGTGTACGCGAATACAAAATGGCAAAGCCTAAAGTTTTATTTTCCAACGATTTTTAAGGGTGCAAATGCATAATTTTCTGAAGCGGCTGAAAACTCCAGAAGGCGGTTTTCAGATGCACGATTCGGGTGAAGTCGATATTAGGTGAGCACTTGTCTGAGTTAGATCAAAAATTTCTGAGTATTTATCCAGTTCTGGTTTAATTTTGCATCGCTCTTTTCTCTTTCTCAAGGGGAGTGTATTGCGCGCTGACCGTCGCAAAATTGACCAACATCTACACTGACGAATTGTTCAACAAATCAGCCGAGTGGATGATCATGTGCGTGACCAAAAAACCTATTTACATACCCTGACCTCCGTGGGTCGAGGTCTCGGTCCTTGGCTAAGATTACTTTGAACAAACTATCTGAAGATGTCGAATTACACTTATGAATCAGATTTTCTCTTTGTTTCCAATGTCGCGTTCAGGTGTCAGACTTACGAGGGTGGCTTCGGTGGCACGCCCGGCATGGAGGCTCACGGTGGTTACTCTTTTTGTGGATTCGCGGCCTTGGTGTTGCTGGGGAAAGAAAGTCTCGCCGACATTAAGTCAATGCTTGTAAGTTGGCCCAAGAAACACCTATCTAGATGAAAACGAGAGAAAAGTTGATTGCATGTGTATGAAAAGACGTGTATGGGTTTCCCTGCTTCTTAATAATGCCACCTTATCGAGGGATAATCTGAACTATTTGAATGTAATTCCAAACCGATTTTGTCATTTTCCAGAGGTGGGCAGTTAACCGTCAAATGCGCTACGAAGGCGGATTCCAAGGACGTACTAACAAGTTAGTTGACGGTTGCTACTCGTTCTGGCAGGGAGGTATATTCCCCATTCTACACAGAGTATTAGTGAGAGACGGTAAGTTTTTTCAATAATCTGTGAGCTCGATTAATCAACTTCCTCACAATATTCCTTTTTCGGAGATATTTCTAAAAAAAAAAAAAGAAGCGGTCAGCAAAAATGGTTAAAAGCTCTCCAAAATGTTGCAATTGAAAATTAACTATGGCATATTCATTTTGTGTGGTCAAAGGTTTCTTCAAATATATAAAAATGAAAAACTAATTCATATGGATTTTTGGGTATTCTTTTCTTTTGATTTTTTTTTTTTTAAATTAAAATTGAAGTGCTGATACGCTTTATTATTTATATAAAAAATATGGTATTTTTAAACGATCGTTTTTAATGTTTTTTTGTTTTTAGATTCCTGTACGGTTGACATGGAAAAGTGGTTATTTGATCAAGGCTAGTCTTAAATTACTTTGTTCTCCAGAATTTTCTCGTCAATAATCGTAGTTATTTTTCTTTTTAACTTTTTGAGTCGCAATTAAGTGAGTACCATGTGTTTTTCAGGAGCCTTGCAAGAATATTTGCTCATATGCTGCCAGTTCATTCACGGTGGCATCATCGACAAACCAGGAAAGTAAGTCTCGTTGTAGCGCAGTAGGTTTTGCGACTGACTGGTTCTGCGGTCCCGGGTTCTCAGCAGTCATTCTCAGCGTGGGCTCTCGATTATTCGATCCCGGGTACTGGTGAAAATGTGTCCCTCGCATAGTGTCTAATCACCTAGAGGAATACCAGAAAATCAGTGAATTAAAAAAGATGGTGGCGGCAGCGGGACGCTGACTCCGAAATTGAACCAGATTTGCTAAACGAATCGTGCGGTGTGGATGCCTTTACCGATTCTGAAAATCGATTAAACATCTAGTCTTTTCTGAGCGACAGAATGATTGTCTGATTTCAGACACAGGGATTTCTACCACACGTGCTACGGTCTGAGCGGACTTTCGATTGCTCAGCACTTTGCCGGCGGCAATATCGGATCTTCGATGGTCGTGGGAAACCCAAGCAACGAGTTGGTAAGATTTTGGGTTGCAATATACTGTATAATATAGAAGACGATCACATATTTTAATATTTTTAGATTATTACCTCCACCTAGAAAATGAAATATTAAAAAATTCGTCATTGCTCGCAAAGTCTGGCCAATGTCTAAGAAACGAAATAAACAAACTGTAAAACTATTTAATTAAACGCGTTTCAACTGTCTGAAAATTAGACCAAGAGATATATACTACCATCGGCGTCCTCCCATATTTTTAGCCTATTATAATTAGTCCTTCACATAGAATCGTTTAAATTGATTGATCATGTTTGAAGTAATCAAAACCTGTCCGAGGTCAGCCGGCAAATATAAAAACAAGTGATACGAGAACTGTTGAATTGAACTTAAAAAATGTGCCTCCAATTATTTTTACAGCTTCCTACGCATCCTATCTACAATATCGGCATAGAAGCAGTGTCGAACGCGTATACCTACTTCAAAACTCAACCAAATCCAGGATCCACGTCGGCAGAGACGTGACAGAAAAATTCGACGACTAGTATATCGCTATTCAGAGGTCTGCAGATTACCCATATTTATGCCATTGCTAGTCCTGTGGAGTTAAAATATCTTCGATGCTTGAATTGATCTCTGAAATTTAGTCTGCACGCAGGTCGACAAAATGCGATAAGGAATTTAAACGACTATATTACTCCAAATGCAACCTAAAATCGGTAATTAACAAATTTGTGGTCTCGTCAGCATTGTTGGTATGTAGATCTGGGAAAACAATTCCGAATCGAATACGAAGAGACGACGATTAGCAACAAAGTCTTAGAACTGCATTGCAAGACATACAATCTGTCTGTTGAATGCCGTCGTACCGTTTTCACAAAGACCATTTTGTCTTCAGGTGTCTTGATGGCATGTCTTAAACTATGGTACCAGAATGTAATTGTGAAATTTTGAATGCATTTTTGCAGACGCCTTCTCTAATCTGAAGAAATAAATTTATTCATTTTACCACAGAAAAATGTGTCAAATGTATTGCAATAACAGTGATAAATCTAGGTCAACGAGCACGGGAGTCTTGTAAAATCGACGACGAGCTGGCGAAACTTAATAAGTTATGATTAGTAGCAATCACTCGATTCCTAAGCCTTATTGTTATAAATCTAATTAAGACATTTTCAATTGATGATTGTTAAATTTTTCAAAATATATTTGAATCATCCACATGACTTTAGTGCTAGTAAATGAATAGTAGTTGAGGGGGGATACGTGTTCACGCAATTGAGCCCATTCTTTAAGTCGAGGGGGGGGGATTCCCCCCCCCCCCCCCCGAGTTGGATACCGCACCGACAAACCAGCTAGTTCCGATAGACAAGTTTAGCTCACCGAACGCCAAACTTCCAAAACAATGCAATAATGCCCAGAACAAGCCTACAAAGGTCGTTCGAAAAAGAAAAAAAGATTGCCATAAGCTATTAAGATTTATTGACTAATGTACATCTTTCATTATGTTCACGGAGAATTTTTATGAATCGCCAATATAATCAGTATATTTTCCCCTTAAGTGGGACCATAAAAGAACTTTTGATTTTTCTCTAATATTATGCCAAAATGACAGTCCCATTAAAAATGATATATTATTGTTCGCCATCTCCACCTCAAAGCATCATAGTTGAAAAAGGATATTGTTACCATTCACCTTTTGTATCCACACGCCGTGTACTCGATTGTTGGAAGCGCTCAACAAAAAATTGATCAATATAGACAAACAGTCTCAACAAAGTCAGTTTATCATAATCCTGTAAATATAAAAACAAAAGCACACATTGCAGAAACCGAGACACAATCCCCGTAATAAAACTTCGAAAGCGGTTTAATGCGTCTGTTCTTCATTTCTTATTTTCCAGTTTACCGAGCTTTTCTAGAAATTTATTAACGAATTATACAGATACCAAGAAATTAAATCCATATAGGCCTACACCAGTTACAAATTATTAGTATTGCAGTTACAGTAAAGCGGTTTTTTTTCTCTCTTATTTTCTTTTTGAAAATATGACAATGCAACTGCCAGTTTGCAATCGTTGCACTCATCTAATCAAAACTGAGGTAGTCATAGTTTGTACTTTACACGTTCACCCGCCGAGTGAATCACAAAGTGTCTGGTGTGGAGATATGCTATTTTAATTTTTTATATATATATTTTTTACATTAATGAATTTGTACTAGCGCACACTGGACAATTGGGACATTATGAGTAACTGGCAGGTTGCTTCAATTGTGCGTGGCCTTTGTAAGCAAAGATTTCTAAAATATTTCACGGGAGACGGTTGCAAATCGTTCACCAGCTGCGTGCCAAATTATCTGGGCTTTCGCCTTTAACCCAACACACTCGATTTCCGGAGTTTAAAAAAAAAAGAAAATTACTGGAGTTTTCTATGCCAGAGCATTAAACTTCCAAACGGTACTCGTCACATCTAATGGTTATCTGGATGCCATTTTCTGCCCATTGCTCGACTTCACATTAAAGTTTCGCGATTTTGCATTCACTGAACTTACTCCGTAATGCACCACCGGCTCAAATAAAAATGAACCAATTATAATATCGTCTGAAATTTTTTTGAACAGTCAGCTTTCAATAAATTTGCGAGACCATGGGCGGAAAAAATGGTTGAAGTATAACCACCGTTTGACCGCACCGATACTTGTCGCGCATCCCGTAAACTCGCTAACCCAACTAATGAGAT
>JAQGBY010003021.1:0-20652 GCA_034698785.1 Mycogona germanica
CGATGCTTCTGCTATCGATACTTCGATCTTCCCTCTATCGATACTCTTGGTGAGCGGTGTCTGCCGTACCGCCTCAGCACTATGCGAAGGGTACGTCCAGTACCTCGGGATCGAAATTTTCGAGAGCCCGTTCCGGGAATCGAACCCGGGACCGCCAAGCCACAGTCAATCGCAATATCGACTGGGCTATTATTAAGTGATTTTAAATTTTCGTTTTTTTATATTTCAAAATATATTGAATTTCAAGGTTTTTTTTTGGAATTTTACAATTTCAATTTGTTAGCATCTTTAAAAACACACCTGAAAACACAATTGCTGATTGTGTCATAGTTATACCGGTTGACCCCCGGTCAATATAATTCTAACTTTGATGTATTTTTGTTGCCGTTTGAATCGATAGGTGGACCAACAAGTACAGTACTACTTGTTTCGCATTTTCTACGCCGAGCGAGGAATCGAGAAACACACCGAGGAATTGTCCCGGAAGGCGGTCGAGCTGACTAAAGCCTCCACCAAGAAGGAAGCCGTTGAGGAGGAACTCAAAGAGAAGAAGAAAGAACATGGCAAGCAGCAGAGAGAACTCGCCAAACTGGAACAACAAATCAGGGAGGCGGTACGATTTTGTCGATATATATATTTTGTGGACTGGACCGCGTTATTGTGCGATTTCTAGTTGTCACGAACTTTACATCTACCCTGTAATAACCAAAATAACAGTTTCCGTTTACCAAATTTGCAATAGAAACGCTAAAACTGGAGGTTGTCAGAATAATAGTTAAGGTATTAAAGAACTCGTTTCACATTCTGCCTTAAAAATCATCATTTTGAAAATCCAAAAATTTACCAAAGTTTCCAGATAATTCAGATAATTCTAACTCATTCGTGTCGAATGATAGAAATATCTATGTGTATTCAGAATTTTCTTTTACTCTACATACTTCACTATATAATTGTTCTCCTTTAACGCGCTTCATTTACAGGAGTCTGAGTTGAACAAGAAGCGACCGACTTACATCAAGGCCAAGGAGCGAACAGCGCACATGCAAAAAAAGTTGGAGTCAGCCCGGAAGTCACTGAAGCAAACCAAGAAGGTGCACGATGCGCATCAGAAGGAGATCGCGGAGTTGCAAACCGAGTTGGATGACATCAAGGGCAAGCGCAAGGAGTTTGAAGACCAATTGGAGGAGCAGTCTCAATCGCAGGGTCGAGATTTGCATTTGGAGGACAGCCAGGTAGGCTTAGTCACGTCTGGTTGCTGGATATATGCGCAAGATTGATACGAGCGCGCATGCATTTGTAATGCTTTGTCAATCTGCAGGACGATATATATTTTTTCTATCACTGCAGTCACTGCACTACAGGATTTTTTGTACCCTTCATGGTACTTAGGCACTATGCGAGGGGCATATTTTCAGCAGTATCCCGGGATCGAAATATTCGAGAGAACGCGCCGGAAATCGAAAACGGGACCGTCAAGCCACAGTCTGTCGCAATTCCGACTGGGCTACGACGAGTCGTAAAGTCTTAATACATATTTTTTAAATCAAATTTTCAAAATTATCAAATATTTTGATTTTCCTGAGGTTTTTTTTGCTTACCACATTTATTTTTTGAACGTTATATACTTTTTCCGCAAACTTGTAATCTTCCCGAAAAAATTGCATATTTTATGCATGAAGAATGTTTAATTTAGACTTTTCATTACCGTTAAAGTTAGAATTGTTTTCAGGAATTACGTGTGCTCAAAGTAAAATAATTGGGGAAAGTAAAATACACCTGCCTATTCAGGCACTTTGTAAAGCCGGACAAATTATTATTTCAACATTAATGCGTAATTTATCTTCTGTTGAATGCTGATGCATTTTAGGTAGACGAGTACAATCGACTGAAGGAAGAGGCGAGCAAGCTGTCCGCTCGCTACTCGCAAGACTTCGAGACCATCACACGCGAGCACAAGACCGACCAGGACAAGTACGAGAGCGAGAATCACAAGAAGCAAGGGTTGGAGTCACGCCTGCGCCAGAAGGAGCACGAGCTGGACGAGGCCCGCAAGCGAATGGATAAGCTCTCTGACTTTGTCAAGTAAGTGCCTTAACTGACTATTGCGGCGAGCCTGCAGAATCAACGTAAATCATCGTTTTAAATAATTTACTATCAAAATGTTACACTTAAAAATGACGGTTATCTGCGTTGTTGGAATGACGTATTTTAAAAATTCAATTGTATTGCCTATGTTATAAAAGTATTGACAATGTAATGTTCATTTGGTATCGCTTCATCGATTGTCTCGCTTGTATTCTAGCACCAGCGAGAAATCGCTGAACGAGCAGAAGTCGCTGGCCCACGAGATGGCCATTGAGGTGAACGACGCCAAAAAACGCGTGTCAGAGATCAACAAAGAACTAGAGGACATTGTGGAGCAGCTCGGTGACGCAAAAGTAGACAAACACGAGGACTCGAGGCGACGCAAAAAGGGCGAGATAGTCGACCACTTCAAAAAGCTATATCCAGGAGTGGTAAGGAAAATATTTCGATTATATTCTTGTTTAGCTATTTAAGCGTGAAATGAATTGCGTAGAGCGTTATACATGTGGCGCATCGGTACCAGATTCAATTTTTGGCGAGGGGTCTCGTTAATTTGATTCCGGATAGTTTAAAAATGTGCCCTTCACATAGTCCTTTAACACCGAGAGGAGTGCAGATTCTTCTGTAACATATTGAGAAATTAACTGTACAACGTACATTTTTGATCGAGCTAATTGGAAGCTAAACTCATTTATCCGATAGAAACATTGATCATTTAAACAAATGGAATGCTAAATTATACGATACCCGCTGGAAACCTTAATATTTCCGAGCAAAAGCTTACTGTTGTGAATATCAATTGGACGTCACTTTACAATATCGCTATTTTGTTTTCCAGTATGGTCGCATGGTGGACATGTGTCAGCCTATCCACAAGCGATTTAACATCGCAATCACCAAAGTCCTCGGAAAGAACATGGAGGCAATCGTAGTAGACACCGAGAAGACCGGGCGTTCGTGCATTCAGTACCTCAAAGATCAGATGCTGGAAGCGGAAACCTTTCTGCCATTGGATTACATCGATGCTAAACCTTTGAAAGAGCGCTTGCGGTGAGCGGGAAAAAGGACCCGTCGTTGGTGGCTCATTCGATCCGCCTATAGGTGTTGGTCGCGGTAACCTGTGAAATTATTTCCGGCACATAATTAATTGCTGGTTGTTTTTGCCTACAGTAACGTCAAGGAACCGAGAAATGTGAAGTTGCTGCACGACGTTCTTCAGTATGATCCGCCCGCGATCAAGAGGGCCGTTTTGTATGCCACAAACAATGCACTGGCGTGCGACACCGCCGAGGACGCCAACAAGGTGGCCTACGAATTGGGAGACGGAAAGAGATACGACGTAAGTGATCCGTACCTGTAACACTCAAGCTTACTTACCCGGTTCCTTGGGTTAATTTGCTCACTAATCATTGTTTGCTAGACTCCATTTGAGTCATTGTTTCTTGTGATACATCCACTTGTGTCGCGTGATTCTCATATTTTAACAGAATTTTATCATGCCATAAACCTTGTATGCTAATAATTTACATTTATATTAAGTAAGTTCTTGTTTAATGATTTAGTGAAAATGGAGCAGCCGACTTGCTTAGCTATTAGCTATTTTAAAATATCTGAATTTACTGTATGTGTTTGACATGTTGAGCAACGTTATGAATGATTCTTATTGGCTGGCTTTCTAGGCCGTCGCGTTGGACGGAACGTATTATCAGAAAAATGGTTTCATTTCTGGAGGCAGCACGTAAGTAGCTCAAAGAAATCAGATCATCTGAAACTCAGCTGGTGGCGTTTGTTGAAAATCATAATTAGGGCGTAAATGTGACGCCATAGTTGTTCGCTCGGTTAATTAATCCCAGTTTGTTCTAGAGATATAAAATTTAGTATGCAACGTCACAGTTTAGCTTTCCACTCTGTTGTGCAGTCATATCACCCCATTATAAATTAATCTTATTATCTCTGTGGCCAGCGATTTGGAAAAGCGAGCCCGTCGTTGGGACGACAAAATGATGCACACATTCAAAATTCGCAAGGAGAAGCTGACAGAGGAACTGAAGGATGTGATGAAGAAGACCAGAAAGGAGTCTGAGCTGACCACCTTGCAGTCACAGATCAAGGGACTTGAATCCCGTCTCAGATACTCGACGTCGGACCGAGACGGAACGGTAGGGTGCACGATGGCCAATTCAGTTGACAAAAGACGTTCCTCGATGGTCCGTCGGTTCATTGACTCAATTGCTAACCGCACGCTTGTTGGTTCGATCAGGTCGAGAAGAACATAGACAACCTCGTCAAGCAGATTACCAGTCTGAAACGCCAGCTTTCTGAGATCGAGGTGTGTAGTTTAAAATAATTAATGGTGGTGTATCGTTTTTTTTCTTGATAGCTTACGTTCGAATCTTAAATCATTTAAAAAATAATTATTGCAAAGCAGTCGGTCGTTCGACTGGATTTAGTCTCCAAAGAATCTTCAAAAAGAAAACTGAACATAAATTGCATCGAATCTTAATTGTAACAGCCGAAGATGAGCAAAATCAAGGAAGTGCTTGAGGAGCGCGAGATCCGGATCGACAAGATCAAGAACAGCATGAACAATTTGGAGGACGAAGTGTTCTCTGAGTTCTGTCGTCAGATCGGCGTGCCTAACATTCGTGGTTACGAGGAGAAGGAGTTACAGGCCCAGCAGGAACGCGCCAAGAAGAGGCTCGAATTTGAGAATCAGACTAATCGACTGGTTAATCAGTTGGAATACGAGAGCTTCAAGAATACGTCAGGTGAGTTTTATTGTCATTACTTTTTAATTTTTATATTTGACTATTTTATTTAGGTTTTGTCTATTTGTGCATGACTTTTCGGTTCCATTACACCGGTCATAAGTACCATTTTCGAATGTTTGTCAATCTTTTCTGTAAAGACTAATTTATCTCTGTCGCTCCAATACCATCGAAATTCCATGTACTCTTTTAAGTTGATGTCGAGAAATGGACCAAAGAAGTTGAGAATGACGAAGCCGAATATGAGCTTTGCCGTAAAGCTGAGGCTAATCAGATGCAGGTAAAACTATACACTATTGTTTCGCTACTTGAATAGATTTTCCTGTATCAATGCGATTATGCACTACCTATATAAGAATAATTTGAGTTTAATATTCGTGAGAGCATTCATTAACATTTGGGGAGGGATTAATAACGATACGTGATATATGCATGAGCAAAATTATCTACACCAGTTTTTGATTTTATGAGTCAATCTGTGAGGTAGCGAAGTGACAGGCGATTCGTTGTTCTAATTATATCAGACAATGGATGAGGAGCAGCAGAATCTGGAGCGTCTGAAAAATGTCAAGTTGACCAAGAAAACAGAGTTGGAGCAGGTAGAGGATGAGACGAACGAGATCCGCAAGCGAATGGGAGCAGCTCAGAAGGACGTGGTGACCATTCAGAAGCTGGTGCACTCCATCGAAAATAAGATAGAGCAGAGAAAGGCCGATCGACACAGTCTACTGAAAACTTGTAAGGTACGTGATTGCTTTTCCAGTTTCCATCGATAAAATTGGTACGACTCGTTTTGCGGACCAGTGACGCATAATCAGGCACGCATAAGTGACGTAACCGCGGCGAAAAGGAGCTTTTCGCAAATTGTAATATTTGCCACCGCACTTCACAATCGGCTAGTTGAATAATAATCGATCTGAACAAAATAATTACAACAAAACAGATGGACGACATAATTTTGCCGATGCTGAGCGGCAGCATGGAAGATATCGAACAGGATGGCGCCTCCTATCCGACCGACGGCGATGGCGACTCCATGGCCGACCAATCCGGCGGACACAGTATGAAAGTTTACGAGAGGGAATCCATGCTGAAAATCGATTTCAGCTCTCTCGACGATGACCAGAAAGATGTGAGTTACCCGTTTCCCCTCAGGGGTTCTGTGACCGCTTGTCCTGAGATTGGTGGAACCGTATTTTGTAGCATTACAATATATATACCCACAAGCATATATATTGTAATGCTACAAAACAACATTGTGTTCGTGGGAGGGAAAATATCTCGCAGAGTGGTTGGACAAATGAATTCTTGAAAATGCTTTTCATTTATTATCATTTGAATTTGATATTAAACATGCTTACTTAAAAATGCTGCTATCCAATCTAAAACTTGTTTGACTTGATGATACAATAACCATTCATTTTAGTTAATAATATTGGGGAATATTAGGGTAATAATATTGGGAAGACTTGATTGAATAAAAAATTAAACGACATACTTTCAAGGGAGGGTGTCGATATTCTGTTGCAGATTGTTACATTTAATCGTTTCACATGCCAGTCTCTTGATTCGTATATGAATTACAAACCTCTCGATTTGCGTAGTACGATTCTCCTGAGGAAGTGAAGAAGGTCGCCGACCGTTTGAACAAGGAAATCGCCGACATGTTGTCTCACCTGCACAGAATCCAGGCTCCGAATATGCGGGCCATGGAAAAGTAAGTGATCCATTTGTCTTTGTCTGTCGTCGTAGCCCAGTCGGTATTGCGACTGACTAGTCCAGGGTTCGATTCCCGACGCGGGCTCTCGAATATTTCGATCCCGTGGTTCTGGTGAAGAGGGGTACAGAAAATCCTGTTGTGCCACCAGACTACAGTGAATTTAAAAAAATATATATATCAGTTAACAAGATAGTTACGCGACGATCAGAATATGATCTGATTGGAGTATTGCTCAGTTTTCGGAAAGACCACATAGTTGTCACCGATGTTGACTATAAAATGGATTGGATAATTATTTCAAAATTTCTTTTAAAGACTTTGTAACTAATTTTTAGGGACGTTTTAGAGCTGAAACGCTGGTGGACCTCCTTAACAAATATCTTTTAAAATTTGTTTTGGTATTGAAGAAGTGATAGTGTTTAATTTTTTATTATATTTTTAGATTGGACGGCGTGCGAGAGAGATTCCTGGAAACCTCCGAGGAATTTGAGAGCGCTCGCAAGCGCGCGAAACGTGCCAAACAGGCGTTTGAGAAAGTGAAGAAGGAACGATATGATCGCTTTATGCAGTGCTTCGATCACGTGTCCAATAGGATCGACGAAATTTACAAGGTAAGTCTTTTTTTTAAGAAGAGAAGGCGAACATTTTATATTTCTGTCTAAAATATATAATTGCACTAAATTAACACTCAAATGATCGTTATTTTTTATTTTCAATATAGGAATCAAATTATGAACGTTAAATCATTTATTTTTAAATCAGTGAAATCTGTACCAAACTTTAGTGAAATATGAAGTGGAATATTAGAAAAATCGCTGCTGAAGAGGAGTAAATTATAAAAATGCTAAAATATTTTATTTTTCAACGATAACCATGCCTAAATTTACTGACTATTAAAATAAACTTTGAATGCACTACCACATTTTATATCTTTTAAAATTATGTCTTGCTTTTTCTTACTGTACCAGACAAATCATATCAGTCGGAAGAAGTGGCTTTTCAAATCATACGTTTTTGGAATTATTATATAATACTAATTCTGGAATATTAGATTCGTTTGAATGAACGATTGTAATATATTGAAATAATAATTGTTTTGTGTTCCCCCATTGCTTAAAGCATTTTGTTTTAAAATTCTTTAAAGGCATTGGCAAAAAATCAGAGCGCTCAGGCTTTCCTAGGCCCGGAAAACCCTGAAGAACCTTACTTGGATGGAATAAATTACAATTGCGTAGCTCCTGGCAAACGATTTCAGCCGATGAGCAATCTTTCTGGTGGAGAGAAGACTGTGGCAGCTTTGGCTTTGTTGTTTGCTATTCACAGGTTTGTTTCTTTAACTTTTATTATTGATTATTTTAATGTTAAAATGTTCTACGATTTTAAATCTTAGTTAAACGGATTAATACATGAGAAGTGGACCCGAGAATACGGGATTTTCGGTTCCTTTCCGCCTACGCGGGTTTAATCGTGGTGCGAGCATATAGCCCAGAAATTTGAAAAATGTTTCCAAAATTCTTTAGTGAAACGCGAGTCTGACACGGGGGCTTAATTTGTTTCGTATTTTTAAAATTCAAATCACACGCAACTTCCTGGGATTTATTTTTGTTTTGACCACAAAATGTTGTGTCTACTCATTTTGTAGTTATCAGCCAGCCCCATTTTTTGTTCTGGATGAGATTGACGCTGCTCTTGATAACACCAATATCGGCAAGGTACAGTAACAATTTATTTAGTTAAACATATATTTTTACAATTGCAGTTAGACTCCTGTAAAAGAGTGTGCTTCGGAATCACAAAATAAATAAAGGGGAATGCTGGACACCTTTGATTGATCTGATCGTGACCCAGTTTGTTTAGCGACTGACTGTGGCTCGGCGGTTCCGGGTTCGATTCCCGGCGCGGGCTCTCGAAAATTTTGATCCCGGGGCACTGGTGGTGTCCCTAGCACAGTGCCTAAGCACCATGAGGGGCGCGTAACGCCTGTAGTGCGGTTGACTACAGTTGATTGGATTTTTAAAAAAATTATTAGCACATTATTTATTCAATCTTGTTAAAAGAAATTAGTTTGACCTACAAAATGTGTTATTTTGGTATCCACTATTGTTTTATGTCTAATTGTCGCAACATTTTCAGGTGGCCAGCTTTATTCGCGAGCAAACTGAATCTCAGTTTCAGTGTATCGTCATCTCTCTAAAGGAGGAATTCTACGGTCACGCGGATGCACTGATCGGCATTTGTCCCGATGTAAGTGATCGCTTTCTATTGATGTGTGGTGCCTTCTATTTGCCAAAGGAAATGAAATCATACTTTAAATTATATATTGGTCATTTCATATGTATGACGACCCCCGCCATAGGCCCCCCTTTTGGGGGCTGATGGCGGGTACATAATGAAATTGGAATCAACAAAAGTGTAATATTTTCTTTTATTAAAATATCATTTTCATGTACACAGCTGTGCCCTGTGTTCAAAGATCTTCTGATACTAGCGTGCGACTTGGAGTTTAAGATATTTATCAAATTTGGGGAAGGAACTCTTATCCTTGGTTTTCTAACCGGTACATGTTATTGCAGCATTTTTTGAGATTTTCCGATGTATCATTGATGGTTTGATAGCAAAATATTCATTTGTACAAATTTTGAAAAATGTTTTGTAGTTTTAATTATTATTCTTGGGTTCCCTAAATAGTGCGTGGCTGTGTGACCCACGTCTTGATTGATTTCTAATGGATTTCTCTTTCATTTGCAGCCTGGAGATTGCACAATCAGTCGAGTGGTCACACTGGATCTCACGCTCTATTTGGACCCGACGATGCAGAACAAGGATGACGACATGCTGAGGTTGGATATGTGAAGCATTTGTCTACTCGGATCTGCACTTGACGAAGCGGCCCCCTCCTCTACCTTCCATCCCTCGCCACGGATACATTTCACCATAGGTTTTAAATTCATAGCTCGTTTTTATAAAGCATTTCTAATCTGAGACACCATAATAATTCAACTTGGCTCGGTAATATCAAATACAGCCGCTTTTAGTAGCTATGATGGCGATTTGGCGTGTTACAAAAAGTGCGTTTGTTAGATCATCGTATATGTTAACGTGAATTATCTTAACTGTTTGTTCGGCTGAATTTGGTTATGTGGCACATCGAATTTGATGTTTCAATTCATTTTATCTTTGTCAATGGAAATGCCAGTATATTGAATAAATCATTTCTTCATTTTTCAAATAACTTTGTTATTAATTTTGTTGAATTTTTTGGTCTGGGAAAATTTATCTTTTGGTTATATGAAATGTACCCATATTATTTTCCTGTATATTCAATTGCCTCTCAATTATTCTTTGTCTTTACAATTGGCGAATAGCCTAAATGCTTTTATTTTCTTGTTTATTGTTTTGCAGCAGAGTATTGAGCGGATTTTGATTTTGTAGTAATGGCCTACGTTGGCGATCAAATTTTTTTTTGATTGTATTGCTTGTTTGTATGATGAACCTTCAAATGTTGCCTTGGCAAGGTGAAGGTTCATACATTCGCGTAGGGTATGCTCTTGTATGTACAATTTTTAATTTGTGTCGCAAATAGTAACCGTAAGTTGAGAACTAAAAAATTCAGGTGTGTTGTTCACCAGCTGATGAAATAATTAACGAGTGGTCAGTACAACCATCTCTAGATGGCGTCGAGTCACGGCTTTACTTCCATTCCGAAAGAAGGCATGCGTAGGAATTTCTCTCGCCCAAAAAATTCCAGAGGTCTCAGTCGAGAATCGAACCCGCCATAACGGGAATAACAGTTCAACACGCTAACCATTACGCCATCGAGACCCCCACCATCGGAGTTCCGGTTTTGAGTCGCCATTTTAATGGCCCAAAGGAAGCGGAAATAAACACGCCATCGACATTGGAATCTACCAATGTCGCACAGAGGTGTGTTTGAGTTCAAATCTGTCTGGGAGTGGTTTGTGTTTTAAAAAAAAACTCGTCAATTGTTTTTTTTCGAAAGAAAGAATAGTCAGCGTTATAGGCAAGTTTCCAAGTTGAGTTAAACAGGTGAGAGGCAGGTGGTCCAATTGGTTTGTTGCTGGAATCTACCAATGTCGCACTAAGGTGTGTTTGAGTTCAAATCTGTCTGGGAGTGGTTTGTGTTTTTTTAAAAAAAACTCATCTATTGTTGTTTTTCGAAAGAAAGAATAGTCAGCGTTATAGGCAAGTTTCCAAGTTGAGTTAAACAGGTGAGAGGCAGGTGGTCCTATTGGTTTGTTGCTGGAATCTACCAATGTCGCACTGAGGTGTGTTTGAGTTCAAATCTGTCTGGGAGTGGTTTGTGTTTTTAAAAAAAACTCGTCTATTGTTTTTTTCGAAAGAAAGAATAGTCAGCGTTATAGGCAAGTTTCCAAGTTGAGTTAATCAGGTGAGAGGCAGGTTGTCCAATTGGTTTGTTGCTGGTATCTACCAATGTCGCACTGAGGTGTGTTTGAGTTCAAATCTGTCTGGGAGTGATTTGTGTTTTTTAAAAAAAAACTCATCTAGTGTTGTTTTTCGAAAGAAAGAATAGTCAGCGTTATAGGCAAGTTTCCAAGTTAAGTTAAACCGGGGAGAGGCGGGTGGTTGGTTGCGTATAAGTGGTAACTTGTATCTTACATGTATCTTGCCTAGTATGTGTGGATTGAATCGATTCGTCGGTTCAAGTCCCACTCTGGGCATGATAAAATTGTATGTAGTTGTAATTACGCTATAACCAACTTCACTTGTAGCCATTCGTGGCTAGGCCAAGAGGATTATTGGATTCTCGGTATTCCGGGAATTCTTTAGCTTCTTGGTTTCACTCCCCGCAGGTTTGTTCACTTGCGTTGCCGCAAGTGGACAAACCTGCGCATGTGCTTGCAATTTTTGGAGAGCACTGCCAACACAATAAAGTAATAAGGAACTTTAATAAATATATAACTCTCTCTTCTTTTATTTTTCTTCATCTTTTTTTTATTATTATATTATAAATTAAAAAAGATTAAAAAAGAAGAAAAAGGTAATACTAGAAAAACAGAATAAAACATTAAAAAAAATTAAAGAAGAAAAAGATAATAAGATTAATAAAAGAGAGAGAGAAGAAGAGAGAGTTATATATTTCTCCAAGTTCCTTATTACTTTATTGTCTTGGCAGTGCTCTCCAAAAATTGCAAGCACATGCGCAGGTTTGTCCACTTGCGGCAACGCAAGTGAACAAACCTGCGGGGAGTGAAACCAAGAAGCTAAAGAATTCCCGGAATACCGAGAATCCAATAATCCTCTTGGCCTAGCCACGAATGGCTACAAGTGAAGTTGGTTATAGCGTAATTACAACTACATACAATTTTATCATGCCCAGAGTGGGATTTGAACCTACGAATCGGTTCAATCCACACATACTAGGCAAGATACATGTAAGATACAAGTTACCACTTATACGCAACCAACCACCTGCCTCTCCCCAGTTTAACTCAACTTGGAAACTTGCCTATAACGCTGACTATTCTTTCTTTCAAAAAACAACAATAGATGAGTTTTTTTTTAAAAAACACAAACCACTCCCAGACAGATTTGAACTCAAACACACCTCTGTGCAACATTGGTATATTCCAGCAACAAACCAATTGGACCACCTGCCTCTCACCTGTTTAAATTAACTTGGAAACTTGCCTATAACGCTGACTATTCTCTCTTTCGAAAAACGACAACGGTTGAGTTTTTTTTTAAAAACACAAATCTCACCAGGACAGACTTGAACTCAAACACACCTCTGTGCGCCATACGTAAATTCCAGCAACAAACCAATTGGACCACCTGCCTCTCACCTGTTTAACCCAACTTGGAAACTTACCTATAACGCTGACTATTCTTTCTTTCGAAAAACGACAACAGATGAGTTTTTTTTAAAAAACACAAACCTCTCCAGGACGGATTTGAACTCAAATACACCTCTGTGCGACATACGTAAATTCCAGCAACAAACCAATTGGACCACCTGCCTCTCACCTGATTAACTCAACTTGCTGATTATTCTTTCTTTCGAAAAACAACAATAGATGAGTTTTTTTTAAAAAAAACACAAACCACTCCCAGACAGATTTGAACTCAAACACATCTCTGTGCAACATTGGTATATTCCAGCAACAAACCAATTGGACCACCTGCCTCTCACCTGTTTAAATTAACTTGGAAACTTGCCTATAACGCTGACTATTCTCTCTTTCGAAAAACGACAACAGATGAGTTTTTTTTTAAAAACACAAACCTCTCCAGGACAGACTTGAACTCAAACACACCTCTGTGCGACATACGTAAATTGCAGCAACAAACCAATCGGACCACCTGCCTCTCACCTGGTTAACTCAACTTGGAAACTTGCCTATAACGCTGACTATTCTCTCTTTCGAAAAACGACAATAAAAAACTTCCACCAACGGGATTTGAACCTAAACCTCCATACCAATATATTAGCAATCCGATACCTTAACCACCAGACTACTGAGGAACACATAGTTTCTTATTCTTAACTTAGGCACAAATCTCGCGTATAGTATGGACTTTTAATATTTTACAAGTTTTGGAGAGCGCTGCCAACACAATAAAGTAATAAGATGGTTTCGCCCAATCAGTTACACAAACAGAAATTATTCACGCACGAAATAATTTTATGACGTCAATATACCGTCACATTCTAACGACAGCATCTTGTCTACCAAATACATTTCTTTAGTTTTGCTGACGCAAGTGTTGCGAGCAAAGTACAGGTGCAAACGTTTAGAGTCGCGAAATAAAGGCGTTTGAGGCGTGCCCCTGCTGGTGCGAAAGTATAAGCGAACCAGTGGGTGGGTGGGGTCCACTCTTACTCACGCACAAAAAAATAACCGAACGCGCAAGGCGAGAAAAAATCGTCGATTTCACGAGACAACCAGGAGATACATTTTGGTCATTCAAATTTGATTCCCCAACACCAACCTACGTCATGCACGCATGCGCACAAAAGAGAATGAGTGGCATTTGGGATTGTGCGCATGCGCAGATGACGCAATTTGATGTTGGGGAATCAAATTTGAAGGACCAAAATGTATCTCCTGATGACGTTATTACAGAGTAGGTATCTTTAACGTGTACCTGACATCGTACAGGCACGGCTCCCACGGCTTTACTTCCATTCCGAAGGAAGGCGCGTTAAGTAATTTCACTCGCCCGAAAAATTCCGAAGGTGTCGGCCGGAATCGAAACCGCGATCATGGGCTAAAAGGAGAACGCGCTACCTCTCTGCCACCGACACCTCTGTTAGATGATTCGATATGAAATCGCATTTCCTCCTTGTACAACCTCATTCAAACTTCCCGCCTTTCAGTACATCCGGTAGACTGCGGCACATGTCTGGGTGCACCATGCACCAAATGGTCATGGCGTTGCTCAGCTTATTAAATTCGTATCTCTTTAATGGGATAACATAAAGATATGGAATAAGTTGCGTTTAGGTTGAAATTTGCGGCACTATTTCCAGTGTAAGTTTCATTTCGATATCGAAGTAAGCGTCGAAAGAACTGTGTTTTTTAATATAAGATGCTAATTGATACCGTCAAACAATTTTTTGCTATTTTTCTGGGACCCTTAGGGTGAGATACGCTTGCAAGGCGTTTTTATAGAAACTACGTAATATGTTTCTACTGTGAGACCATTTCAATTGCATCCGCTATCGTATATAATCGTCGCCGCACTCGTGTCGGGGGTTAAAGAAAACCTGGCTCGTATCCGAGTTTATTAGGAACAAAAAACTAAAGCGTTCATAGCCATATGTCCCTGGTTTTGAACTCGAGAACCTTCCCAGCCGAAAACCAACACCGTGCTATTTTCTTTCCGCGTCATTGACAAATGAAGTTATACTGGATGCGCAATTTCTATATTGTAAAAAAATGAGTTTTTATTTCGCATTAATTTCTATAAAAATGTAATGCAAATTTATTTTAACTTAGTTAAATTACACCATAAACATGTACACGAGAACGTAAAAAAGGATCTTTTGATACCACTGTGTTTATTTTTACAACCTGCGATTTGCCATTCATGTCAAGTGGTGTTTTGTATGACTAGAACTTATATGTCCACTTTGTACCCGATTTCGCTGTTACTTCTTGAGTGAGGATTTTCTGGATCGCATTTGCCTATGATCTACATCAAGACAGTTGTACTCGACTTTTACTCTGTATTTAAGAGAAAGAACACGCAACATTTCTCTTTTATTATCATAGCAAAATAAATAAATTGGAATGGTTTGCTAGCTTACTCCCCGCTTCCAGCTTAACTTAATTGCATTTACTTAACTTGCCATTTTCTTGACCTAGCTGAAATAAATTTGACATGTCTTTACCTGAACTTAATAATCTCTCACAAGGACATCCACGTTACGGGAAATATTTAAGGAGGCGACAAAACAATTCTGGTGTTCCATCTTGTTGCATTAGACAGTTTATTAGCTTTCTGCTTCTTTAATAATTTATGTTTCAGGTAATTTTTCATTATGGGTTGTATCATGAACAATTTGCAAATTCTTTGCAATGTCTGCTAGTTTAAGTAAAATTGTGGCTGATGTTGGCTTAGCACCAATTGTGCAACGTCTGAAATGTTCCGAACATTGTGCGCAGTTTTCGGTCTTGCGCTTCCATGGCGGCGATCAGCACATCCACATTCATCAATTTCTGCGCAGAACCACCTACTAATTATCTGGAATTAATTATCCGGAAATTCTTTTAGTACAATTTTACAGTACAGTACAAACTGAAATTTTTTGTTATACGTAAAAACCAAACCGCGTTTCGTTTTTGTACAGCGAGCGTCACTTTGAACCTTAAGAATTCAAATGTTGACGTAACGGAGTTGCCAGTGCGCAAAGCCAATTCATATCGAAAGGAAAGACCAACATGTGTGTCAAATTTTAATGGAATAAATTAAAGATTTGCAATTTTACATGATCGAAACGAAACGTTCTAGCGAAACGTTTCTTCCATTTTCAGCACGATGGCGTTACAGCCCATCAGGAAACGCCTGAATTTTTCGAACCTGATTTGTGGCCACCAAACAAACAGTCCAGATCTGAACCCCGTGGACTATGGGATTTGTGGTGTTCTACAAGAGAAGGTCTACAGAAAGAAGATTAACAATGTGGATGAACTGTGAGAGCAGATTCAGAAGGCGTGGAATGAGCTCGACCAGCGGACAATTGATGCAACAATTAGAAAGTTGCGCACCCGACTTCACGCATGTGTTAATGCTGGCGGCGGTCATTTTGAACGTCTTCTGAAATAGCCATCATTTTGGTAAATATGTTTACGTCATTTGTATCAAATTTCATAATAATCGGACAAGTTTTGGTCGACTTATTAAAAATTATAAAAGGGGTGCATAGTTTCAGGTTCACTCTGTATACAGAGTAGTGAATTCATCCTTGAGTTGTCGCCGAGTATTGGAGTACGCGCTGGGGCAGAGCAGGAGGGGTCAGCTCGATTGCCATGAATGAGAGTGTCTTAAAATTTATCGCTTGTTTAGTTGTTTTTGCCGTTGACTGCACGTTTTGGTGGGGTGTGAGAATCTGATAACACTCTTACTAGTTCGCTCCTAAATGGAAATAAGTGCTCCGCGCTGCAGTTCTGTTCATGACCAAGAAGTACGTGCCCCTGGCTTAGTTCCCCTAGAGTTATTATTTTATATTATTAATTACGAATAATTTCTTTAAAGGTCAGTTTCCTTCCCCAATTCTGAACCAGGTCTTAAGTCCGCTGCTGGAGCTTTTTCCCCCGAAGATGAAGCAAGGCGATATTCCAAATGCGTCATAACAAGCTGTGTCCTTTGCATTTTTTCTTTAATATTTCGATGTACATTTCTTATTCCTTTACTGTTCTGGATTCCAACGAATCTAAGCTTAGGATGATAATCAATGATTTCGTTAAGTCTTTTTTAAATCTTAGTCCAGAACTATTAATAAAGCGAGCGTATCGTTAGTAAATTCCAATTTGCTTTTAAGATTCCAGGTTTTACCGTGTCTGTGCTACTAATTCATTTTCTATTTATTATATGTATGGATTGTTTCATGGCTGCGAATGTTTGTAGTACTTATTCCACTACTGGCGATTAACTTGCATACATATTCGCATGTCTGCGTGCATGAATTTATTTATGGATAAGATTTTGTTCTAAATGCGTATGTGTGTATAGTCGGACGTTTATACGCGGGACCTCCTTTGGCAAAAATGGCACCCTGGACAAAAAGTGAAGATTTGAGCTACTCAGTCTCCCTCGCACAGAATCTTTGTTTTGTGACCAGAATAACTACATGAGTTTTAAAATTACCGTCCCAACTCAGTTGGTAGTGCGACTGACTGTGGTCCGGCGGTCCCGGGTTCGATTCCCGGCACGGGCACTCAATTATTCAATCCCGGGGTGCTGGTGAAAATGTGCCCCTCACATATTATCTCAGCACGTACCAAAAGAGGTACAGAAACTCCTGTGGTGAATTACACTAAAGTGAATTTAATTTTAAAAAATGATGAATTAAAATTGTCACTGCCTTAAATGTTCTTTTTATTCCGTCCCACTTTTATTCAGAGATCTTTGAAGAGGTTTCGAGTCTTTCGAGGTTTCGATTTTCCCACGTTTTTGAAGTTTATCTTTTTCATTTCACTTTTCATAGAAGAGTTGTCGCCAACTCTTGCTCGTCTTTTTTCGTCCGACCTGTCCCGGGCACAACCCCGATTTTTATTTAAATAATCCGGACGTCCCTTTCCTATTATTTTGTCATTTGTTTATTTCAACCCTTAACCTCTTATATTCAGAGATCATTGAAGAGGTTTCGAATCTTTCGAGGTTTCCATTTCATTTGTTTCTGACAGATCACCAGCAACAGATTTATTAACGACAGAATGCAAATTCATTGCTGAAATTTGAAATTGAGGATGAACTTGTCGGGGGGGGGCATTTGAAATTTCAACGCAACCTCTACTCAAACTTTGAATATTAAAAATTGTATTTTGTTTTCTGTATAGCCCCATTCCAACTGGCTCTGGTAGCCGAGAAATGGGGTCTTCAATTTCTTTGTTCAAACTTTTGCAACAATTTGAATAAAAAAATAAAAATAAAAACTGGACACAAACGCGTCTGGGAAGTCTAAAAATGAAAGTCCCAATTAAAGTCCTATTAAAGTCCGCCCGCGCCCTGGGCACAGTCCCCGGTTGTCCGCCTATCAAAAAATGAGTCGCGAGTGCGGAGGCAATCAACTCTGACACTCGGTGATGTCCAACGCCCAATTACAAGTGCATTCTCATAGTGTCTCGAGATTTTTAGTCGGAATACAGACGCAGCTCAGAGTTGTCGTCAAACGGTCCATCGTCGGCTTAACTATATATTTTTTTTCTTTCTCTCTCTAAATCTACGAATATCGCTTCGGTAGAATGAGACATGCCATTTCTCCCGCTTACACAGTTCATTAAACCATAGATACTTCGAGTGATGTGCTCTGATGCTATTGACTTTTTGTGTTTGGTCAATTCCGATACGTAGGGGTAGGGAATAGACTTGTTGGTGTTGGTGGAGAATTTGGACACTAAGAGGACATCGGAGAACTTTTGGTGCGGAGAGTGACATTTTTTTCCAGCCCAATATGTCCATCGTTGACGTTGTTTTTTGGAGAATGCGACCTCTTTTGCTTCTTCTGGTTGTGCTGCTCGGAAGTTCCTCCGGTAAGCTTTATCGTTATTATTTCATTCATTTTCATATGTCATTCGTTTCACTTGAGCTGAATGTGTGTTGGGATTGTCATTTGGACACCGGATAATAGAACTGAAAAGGTAATCTCAACAATCGTAAACGCGTCCCAATCAAACAAATCAGGTTTCGTTAATTTAATTTCATTAATCATTTTTCAGATGATTCACGAACTTTTTTGTATACCCTTGAACGAAAAATGTCTACAATGTCTTTTTAAATTGATTTGGAAATTAATTTTCTCATCTGGTTTAGTTATACTGTGTTATTTGTACGAGTATATTAACAAGTTTTTATTCATTGGGGGAAAATATTTAACACTCACTGCATGATTTTTATGGTGGTTGAATTTTTGCAATGTCAGTGGACGTGCATTTATCTTGCATTGTTCACTTGGGTTCACTCAGACTGCTTACTCGTTTCATTAATTAATTATAATTAATCCTCAACGCTTTCATTCGTCGTGGCTCTCAGAGGGTTTATTTTTATAGCTATGCGGGCTCCTTTCATTTTGCGCTTAGCTTGTCCCTTTGTCGCCGCCTTCTGATCCCCGTCTGGAGTGATCGTGTGAATTGTTATTATCTAGAGAAACTCTTAAAACTACAATCTATTCTAAATTTTCACGATTTTAGCAAAGATTTTACGAATTCGTGGAAGTCAGCATAGAAATTGGACTTTAATGTTGCGATAATAACAAATCACACGATGCAGGCGCACTTGTCGGGAAAATGATAGTAGTTGTTAAAGCAAGACAATAAATTTATGAAAACTTGCTTGAGTTTCACGCAAACACATTTCTGTGAGATGTCCAAAGTCATAATGTATTATAATTCATTAATAATTAAGTATTACAATTTTGTGGGCAGCGATTTCTCAGGTTTAGAGAAATGCGCAAATATTGTTCGTGATCACATTCAAAATTGGATTATCAGGCAAAATTAAAAGTTAAGATACTTTTTTCGTCGATTTTTTCTATCGAAAAATGAACTCAATTCTAGGTGGTAAGCTGTTTGTTGTCTTTAAAATTGTGCTACGCAATTTGTTTGGTGTGATTTTTTTTCTTCTTCGCGCCACTTGAATAATGCAATTTTCACAGACTGTGGTTCGCGTTGATGTTGATGTCCTAAAATGTCACGCTCACTTTGCTTCAGTAATCCTAAGTATGAAACAGATCCCCTCCCCCATTGCTCTTCTTCAGAGATGCGGTTTGGTTTGATATGACAATTTAAAAGACTTTTATGGTTTGAGTAACTTACCCACTACTTTCCATAAACTAAGGTTCCACTTGAAACACGAACAACAAATGAAATAACGTATTAAGGACGATGTCTTAAGGACAAATAAAGCTGGATAGCTACAGCAGTGTATCCAGCTTTATTTGTCCTGAAGACATCGTCCTTAACTCGACATCCGACTCGGCGTGCTTCGGCACTATTTTATTTATGAAATAACGTAATTGGAAAAATAAGTGTATCATTACAATGCAATGAAACAAGCAATGAAAAAAGGTGTACTGATACAACGATGTAGTTATTAGAACGCCATTCTGTTAAACAATTTAATTCTCTAAACGCTGGAAATTGCAGGACTACTTGAAACTCGGCAACGAAGATAGTTTTAACGGAAATTAAAAATTTCTTCTCGGAATTTAAAATTCATTTTCATTGGAATTGATGAACTACGATCGAATTGATGTAAAAAAAAAATTATTATAAGACCGATTGAGGTTCAAGTTGTTTATCCAATTTGTTTTTCGCAATTTCGTGGTTAATGAAGGCGCTAGCCTATATAATTGAAATTTGATATTCCCACACATGCGGGGCCGAATTAAGGTTACTAGAAGAAAAGGCCTGGTAAGAGATCAAATTTAGGTCCACTACTACACATCGCGCACCGCAGTCAAAAGTTATTTAAATTTTTGACTCTAATCGATAAAATTGATCTTAAACTATTAATATCTTAAAATCTGATATAATAAAATATAGCTTTATACGTCACGTGAAATGAGCGGGGACGGAAGTGACACTAGCGACACCTGGCGATACAGTTTGAAAGAAAAATAAATTACACCGCCATTTGCAATTTTAACACCGAGTTATAACAGTATTATAAAACAGATTTCGATTTTTGTGTTCAGAGATAATCTGCCGAACGGCTCAATGAAATCGCATAAAATGAACATACACTTACTAAACCATCATAATTCGCTAGTGACGGAGCGACGGATCTCAATTTTTAATATTACCAAATTTTGGATAATCTCCCTTTCGCTTCAAACTTAAAAAATGGCGTCTCCACATCAAAAGCATGACGTCG
>JAQGBY010003022.1:0-20649 GCA_034698785.1 Mycogona germanica
TGGCGACACGCTCACCACCACCGAGCCCACCCCTGGGCTCGGTGGCGGACTCCCTCGGAGGTGCGACTCCTCCAACATTTTCAAACAAAAATACACAGTAATACAGTAAAAATATACAAAAATACGCTTTCAGTAAAAACGCATTTTGATCAATTTTTTTAATTTGAATTGTTGTGAATGAATGAATGAACACCAATGAACATGGGCTCCTTCCTCGGTTTCCCAACTCAGTTAGGAAGAGGCCTAAAATATATTTATATAACTCAAACATAGGCACAACAAAAAGAAATACACATAAAATCATATCAAATATATATTGAATAATTTATAAAAATGTAAATTAATCAAATCAAATTTGTTACTCTTTTTTTTCAGGAGGGCATACCCCGTCACTCCCTCTCCTAACGAGAGGGAGGACTCCGACCACCCCCAAGCCTGGACTAGAGTCGGACAACAGTCATTCCTACTCTATATACATGTATATAGTAATAATAAGAGAAGTAAACAAAAATAATGTTATTAACTCACAACTTGCTTGTTAACAAATTTATTTCACTTCAATATTTATACCTGCATACAAATCAAAGTAAACAGCTTTTAACTGAGCTAAGGCCTATTTTTCATTGTTGTTCAGAATTTGACAACGAACAAATGATCTCGTGCTGCCCCTGAAATCAGCAATCACTACAAGCTCAGTTCAATAAGACCGAAGACCCACTTCGGGAAATTGCAGTTTCTTAAGATTTTTATTTAGATTGAGAGCGTACCATTTTGAACGAACCCATGTTATGAGAGTGACCGTCAGCTTTTTCTCAAAAAAGTTTGTTCGCTTTCGGATTAAGTCGATAAGTCGGCCAAACTTTGTGACTTTAAGCCATTAATCGCTCGCCCCATCTCCTCTTCCATTTGAGACCTCCTCGCCCCCATTCCCTCGCTGCATCCAGGTCCATCGATCGTTCCAACCCCCCCCCCCCACCCACACACACTTGGCACTCAGGATCTAAAGACGAGGCATTTCTGGTCAAGTCATTGGACGGGTAAAGCCTGGCCCCCGACGATGACCAGCTCTCTCTCTCTCTCGAGCATCCAAGATTTAGTCCCTTGTCTCGAGCCGTCACCGGCGACAATAAAATCCGGCCAACAACTTCTTCGTCCTCGTCTTCTTCCTCTTCTCGCAGTCGGTCGGAAGCCGTTCGGTAAATATCTATCCCCTCCCCACACACACACTTTTTTTTTTCGTTTCCTCCCAGCCAGCGAGCAGATCCCATAAAAGCCGGCGTAATTCACTCTTAAATTTGGTCGACACTTGGCAATCTCAATTACACGTTTCGCCATCACACGTCCGACGCATTCACGCCTAGCTCTCTCTCTCTCGTCCCCTAACCCCAACCCCAACCCCACCCCCGATCGCTCTCTCGGACTCACTCTCATGGAACTGACTTTCCTAACCTGACATGGAGTAGTAGGGACCACTGTCCAGGGCACTAGCCAACATCGTCATCTCCAAACCCTCGGATCGATTAAACGAGAGTTCGTGTCCCCGGGGGACTGTCGCCACTCTAACCAATTCAGTTGATTTATCATTTTTCAAGAACATTTTTAATTAATGAAAATCCAACTCTCAAAATAAATATATTTGATCCAATGTATCAATACAACCAATTATATCAACCACTACTGCTAATTTTCAACCAAATGAATTTGGGCTCGAGCCCAAAAGCGACACTCTCTCTCATTTTGCCCAGGGTGCGAATAATTTGGCCCATCTCTCGGTCACACTGCGACCACTTCCGTCCGATTTTGTTCGGCAACTCTCTTTATCCCTTGTCTTCTTTTGTGCGTGCTGGACTTCTATTTCTGATAGTCACCCCATAAACAAATCGAGGAGGAGCCCAATACGCACCAAGTGGGCTATGTGCTTTACAACTGATGGACCAGGGATGACCCATTCTCCTGAACCTCCTATATATCCTCCCTCCTGATTCTCCTATATTGAAAACATATTTGTCTGATTCGATTTTAGTTTCAAATTAATTTCCTCCGCCATGACATTTTCATTTCATAGATCTAATTACAAGTTGGGCTCGAGAGGGGTACAGTGAAGGAAACTAAGAAGATTGGATTTGGTAACCGGTATCGTTTGTGCAGTTTGGAGTATTTTAATTTGAGGGTGTCTCTGTTTAATGGTATGGGTAGAGCGGCTACATGTAAATTGATGGTCCTCGGGTGTTGAGTATGGAACGGATGACCCATGTTGTCGTTTCGCCAGTCGAGCCCAAAGGCGGTGGGTGGTCCCAGTGCGACGACTGCTCTCGGCCAGGAAGATGCCAAAAGAGAACGCCAGAGAGATTGAGAGAAAAAGCGACCAGCTTACTGGAACCAAAGGGGGGAGGGATGATGGGTGGGCGAAGGCGAGGAGGGAAGGGCGGGGCCCGCTCGACGAAATGGAAGCCATAATTGTGAGCATTGAGTAAGAATCATTACTAGGATTACCTTGGCCGCTGGACGCAAAGCGAAAAGAGAGAGAGAGGAAGCGCCCAGGGAAAAAGAGGAGCGGTTGACAGCAATGGCAAAGGGGGATCAGGGGGGGGGGTGAGGGGTGGGTTTGGGGGACGAAAGGAGGTCGGAGGGGATTCAATGGTGGGCGCAAACTGGACACCTGATGGGGACAACGGGAGGAAGCTTTCCCGGTGCCAGGATTAAATATTTGAATGCTTATCTGTCCGCTTTCAATTTGAAGTTGAACCTTAAATTATCTGTAAACCAGTGTTGCGAACCGATAGATCGATCCGAACCGATCAATCAACAATAACAACTAAGATGAGCAGGACTTCAATTTGTAACTCGGTAACGAAGATAGTTTAAACGTAAAATTTAACATATCTTCTCGAAGATAAATTAAGAAAATGAGAATTTTCGAAACACAAAGACAAACGTAAGAACTCATCCGCGACTTTCGTCATTACCCAATAATTTGAAAAATACAAAATGGAATTGGGTAATGACGTAAGTCGCGGATCAGTTCTTACGTTTGTCTTTGTGTTTCGCAAATTCTCATTTTCTTAATTTATCTTCGAGAAGATATGTTAAATTTTACGTTTAAACTATCTTCGTTGCCGAGTTTCAAATCGTACTCCTGCAATTCCCTCATCTTAGTGAATACTACCATCGGATCCTCTCTATCTCCTTTGAATTTAACAATAACAACATCGATCCAGCTTTAATAAATGAAACATTTATTCATCGCACCAAATACACTAATTTAGGCAAACGTCTATTTACGGGGTCTATTTATGACATTAACCGTCTTTTTATGGGCTCGAACATCTAACCTATCGATCCGTAGGCCGACGTTTTAACTAACCGGGATGGATATTTTAAGTATTTGTGAACAGCCTCGCTCATCCAATTTTAGCAACCGAGATGTTCAAAAAAATTCTATATCTAAATAATAATGGTTATGTCTATCTCCTGCCTCCTAGGACCTCCCCCCAACCCCGTTGACGACAGTTTTTGGCTCGAACCCACCACCACCACCGCCTGGCGTTTAGCGATGGTCGCGCTGAGCAATTGGTTGGCACATTTGCGCTGACCGATTCCCAAATCGGAGCCATTTCGTCTACTATAGATCCGTGAGTCCGCTGGGGGTGGGGGTGGGGGGACAGTTGGGGGTGGGGGGTGAGCGAGATCCAGGTCTAGGAAAGAAGACGGGGGAGGAGAAGTAAATGGGAGCGGGTCGTTTTCTCCAACGTCAGCGACGGTGACGGTGTCCCCAGAGAGAGAGAGAGAGGGGGAGATGGAGAGAGAGAATGAGCGAGAGCCAGAACGATGCTCGCGGAGAGAAATAAAAGCTATCTCTCTCTAGACGCTTCTCGGATAGACGTGGGCGAGCGCCACCGCCGCGACTTCAACACGACCACTGTCGTAGTCTCAATCAAGTAGCGCACATCAAAGGCTTCTTCATCACGAAAAAATTTCAATTCAAATTTAACTTTATGTCATTAACTCGACCGCAAAACTGTCAAAAATAGTTTAAGCATAAGAGACAAACACGGGACAGAGCCGTGGAAAATCGACGACGAGCTGCTGAGGCTCCACAAATAAATATAGAATAAACTGTATATTGTGAAACGTATCTGTTATCTGGTTATCTTGGTCAAAACCCAAAATATTAGAAAAAATCTTTAGGTATGGCCTGGAATTATAATTGTTTTTCTAATTTTTTGGGGTTTTGACGAAGGGAAAAAGGGTGATGACTTCAAAGTTTGTTTCGAAAAATAAAGATTATTGTTTGTATTTATGGAGGATCAGCAGCTCGTCGTCGATTTTCCACGGCTCTGTCCCGTGTTTGTTCATTTATGCTTAAACATCGTCGACTTTTGACATATTTTTCGTGTGTGGGTATTTTAAGGTGCTGCCTGTAATAGCCATCACTCGATTCATATGCCATATTGTTAGAAAAATAGTGTCAATTACGAGACGACCTTCAGTCCTCAATTGATGCTGATTGAAATTTACGATCTTACAAACCAAATACTGACCAGATTTCAATTAATCTGTGAATGCTGGAACAAGCTTATGGTACATTCTAAAATTATGTCAAAGAAATCCAATATTAGAAACGAAATGAACACGAATTTTAGTTTTTTCGTAATTGACCACGTCATTTTATATTTACGTCAGCGATCGTAATTCAGCTTCCCGTTCACGAATGACTATTATACAATCGTTGTCCGATCGTTACCCCCCCCCCCGTCCCCCCCCCTCTCTCTCTCTCTCAGACCACATCCCTCATTGTCTACCACCACCCCCCTCACCGACACCCCCACCCCCTCAGCCTCACCCAACATCCACTCATCTCCCGTTGCTTCTTAAAAAGAACGACGACGAAAATAGACGAAGAAAAAGAATAAGTGCCGGGAGATGCGCTGGGGCCAGTAGAAATTGCGAGTGCGCTGAAGATGCGGTGGAGGCAACTCTTTGGACAAAGACGACGACGACGGCGTTCGTCCAAGAAAAGCCTTTCGGAATTGTCTTTTATTCGATCGCTATCCTCGGGTTCGGCGCTCTCCAGCCGCTACCAAGACGCTCACTTCCGCCGTACTACGTAGACTCGTCTCGTTTATTTTCTTTCACTCTTCTAGATCCGAGTAGTGAGTAGTGAAAGATGAAAAAATAGTGAACGAGGGGCGCGCCCACTGTACAGAAGAGATGTTGCCAACACAACTAATGTCCCAACCTTCTTTTTTTTAAAGAAGAGAAAAAAAGGGGAAATATGAGTGGGGAGGGGGATTGGACTGATAAAGATAAAATGGGCGCCTGCCACTCTAGGGAGCTGAGCGGCGCAATAATATTTACCGAATTTATTATCTCAGCAAAGCAAACACTTTAGTATAAACTTTCCTCATCTTTTAGAGGAAGAGAAAAAACTAAACTGGATTCTGACTTTCCCCAACTACTTATGACAGGCGAAACTGTCTAGTCCTCGCTTCTCAAGTGTTCTAACTGGAAGCTAAAATATTGTTCTTGCTGCCTCGATGTAGACAACATTGTTCACGTTGAAAAATTTTTGCTAACTTTTGTCAGATTGTACTCACTAGTTCTCCAAATAATACTTAGTTATAGGAACATGGTTTACTTGCAGAATTAAGGAACTTCATGTAACTATGACGGAAGAGGGGAAATTTCGGGTAATGTAACGGCGGCTGCGTTGAAGCAATCGAGGCTCAGTTGCTGAGTCATGGGTCGTTCTGATGTAAGGCTCGCGCGGTACAAAGAACCAGAGACAGGTGCTGTTTAACGGTAAATAAAGATCAGGTATTTATTCTTGACTGACCAAACAAATTCGATACAACAAAGGTACAAACTCCGGCTTATGCCAGGTCACGAAACAATGATGGTGTGGGGGAATCCGATTGCTGACGAATCCCTACTCGATGGTACCGCATGCGCTAACTACGTGCATGTACGGCCAAATTAATACGTCCTAAAACCAGACTTAACTATTTGCTATGTCTTCCCTGAGTACTTACTACCTGCTTGGCCCTACCAATTCACGTCGGCCTAGGCTAGGCGGTGGCACACATACATCGCTGTGCTGGAGAGTGACTGAGGCCCTGAAGGCCTAGACAACCGTGTTGCCTACACTCCGAACCGAGTGTTCTGGGATGAAATCGTCTCGATTTATCCCGATCGAGGGAACTAGGAAACTCACCAAAGCGTCGCTACGCTTTCTTTCCTTTCACAGGAAATTTTCAGGCTGGTTCCACGATTCTTCCACCTCGATTTTCTCTCTCTCGAAAAAGCCCCTCTTCTTCTCGGTGACGGTCTTCTTCCTTTTCTTTTCTCTCTCCTTCCGTTTCCCCAGCCAGACGTCATCTCCCCTTCCGCTCAAAACCGGCTACTCGCCCATAAACTCGAAAACTGACACGACGTCTGGCGCCCTCTCGAGGCGTTGGGGTAATCAGAATCGCTGGGTGAAAGGGGGAAGAAGGTCCTCGCCTCTGCCTACCGATGATCGCTCATCCAGTGGCGGCCTCTGGTGAGGAGACTGGCGGACCCCAAAGTCTCACATCTGACGTCATCAATTGGTTACTTAATTGGATGCATGCCATATATAAGAATAGTTGCTGTTATTGCTTGATTATTTTTTGGATTTGAGGGGTGGCAATGCGGCAATTTGCCATTTGGTTCATTTTTCAGGCAACCGCTAACTCAAACCTGTTCCTGAAACGTTAGGGTTAGCCGGCAACCGAAAAACAGAGTGAATGACAAATTAACACATTGGCAACGAGTTTTAAAAATTAATTGTGAAACTTGAATCACCATATGTAGACCCTAGGACTAGGCGAGACCAGACACATCAATCGTCAATGCCTAGCCACTACATGAGTCATCTTGTTTATCCAAGGTTCCCAAATAGTGATCTTGGCTAGGGCGAAATTTCATTTGCAAGAAATGAGCTAAACATTTACAAATATTTTATTCTTACTGTAGTTCTACTAATTAGTGAAATATATTGCACGCGATTTAAGGATTATTAGTTACCCAAAGAAATTAATTTTGCTAACAATTGCCAAACTATTAACTATTGAATACAATGAAAAGGTGTAATTGCACGCCAAGACGGAGGATAGAACATATTTTGAGCCCACAATTTGATACAGGATTTGTCTGACTTTGCCGGCCAACTCCTCCTCCTCCAAAAAGTTTGTCGAGTGGTCGGACAAACGAGTGGAAAAGAAAGTTAAAGAACGAGTAGGTAAGAAAGGAAGAGAGTTCCAGTGTGTCTTGCGTCTCTAGTACTCGCAACTCGTTAGCGCTAACCCACTTAGCCTTTTGTGTTTGCCAAATAGCAGCCAGAAGAGCGTCCAAACGCCATCCTAACCCCGTATAAAATCTTGTTTGATGAAGCCAGCGGCTGGAAGCGCAAACCAAAGGAAGCCAAGTCACTAATTGTGCCTCCTGCACCGAAGCCTCCCGGGGTTTGGGGGCTTCCAAAAACACAAAAGCGAAGCAAATAAATGGAACTCATTTTTATTTCCATTAGGCCATGAACAAGAGGAGCCCCCTAAAAGCGTTCCCCCCTCCCGAGGTCTGTCTGCTTCTCGTCTCTATCCCAACACATTACCGATGCATCCAAAATGCGTTATCTCACAAATAAAGCTCTCGGCAGCAAATGTGTGCGCGGGCTCCCCATTATTTTAGTTTGTTCAATATTATTGGCGAAGAAAAAAAAAGAACAAAAACATGGAAAAGTTTGTGGGGTCACTGTCAACAGTCTAAACGAAGATAAAAGACTTTTGTCGCAAAATGTAAATAATTCAGCTAGGGTGATGCGCGTTGTGAGAGCCAGGTCTCCTAACCACTAGACAACATGGGAAGTCGTGATGCGCGTTGTGGCAAAAGGAAATTTTGACGGAGTATTCGAAATAATGTATATACACGCATCGAATATTTTTTTAGCGAAGTTCATGAAACTGTCGACGAAGTGGCGACAATATTGCGGCACTTCAGCAATAGGCAGAGAGCTAAAAATGGAAATGAAAGTTTATTTTTTGTTTTTATTTAGAAAGTTTTTGAAGCGGGTGTCAAATAAAAAATAATGGTAAATGCGAAGTAGTGTTCAGCTTGTTGGTGGAGTGTCACTTTTGTAAGAAGCGACCGACGCACCCCTCTCGCCCTTCCGTCGGCCTGTCAATAAAGAGTGGCGCGAGGCGCCCGTCGATCAAACAGTCACGCGTCACCTGGTCAACCTCGATCGAGAGACGAGCCGCCATCGATCGACTCAGGCCCATTCACACACTCACGTTGCCCGACGTCTGTCGCCGCTTCATGCGCCCACACTACACTGAATTACGATCTCAAATCATTATTAAATTAGCCAATAACCCGTAGTCCATCTTGAAAAAGAATGCGCGTCGCTTCCGATGACCACCAGGAACTCGACCAAAAAAGATGATGGCCAATTGTAATCGCGTTCGGTTGACTGTCGAGGCGACATTCGCTGCGGTCCACCGTATTTGCATCGGCGGCGACTGTCGCTACCCTGCTCTAAAGGACAGGGCTAGGGATGGTGGTGGTGGTGGCGCCACTTGAAGAAGATTCGCAGCAGCAACACCTCGACAACACGCACAATGAGAGGCGTTAATAATTTAACGCCTGCGGGTGCATCCCTGCAGAAAACGGGATAAGTGAACACGGAAAGGAGCTCAAGAAATTAGCGTCACGCCGAGAACGCATTAAAGGTTGGGGTTGGCAAGAAAATCAATTCGGGCGTCGTCACGCCAATAGAAAAGAAGTTGGGGCCGAACAAAACTCGAGAAAGAAGAAGAAAATCTGTGAGTTCTCCAAACCGCACCGTGAAACCACACAATGATTTGGGAGAACTCGTTCTCTAATTACATGTATACTGGGGGAGCGTCACGCTAGCGAACGAATCAGTTTCGAATAAATGGAAGGTGCTGTCACTGGGAAATTGGAAAAACCATTATTTTTCCTTTTTTAAAAAGAACGTATGCAAAAAGAAAAGTTTCGACAGTGTCACACGAAAAAAGAACTTATTTTTTCTGGTCCTTAATTGTTGACTTTGAATCGATACGTTAGAAGATTTGTTCTTAACCCGATGTGCGTTATTGTTGCGCCCGGGGCACGTTGAAAGATTACACACCCTCGGTGCTTACAGTGGTGGCTAGGCGAGTTTCGTTTAAGGGGCAGCATCAGCGATTGAAGGATTACATTAGATATATAAAAATTAAACTGGTGAATGATTTTGAGACATTTAGATACATGATAATTTCTAAAGAAATATTTAGTAATAACCCTTTTATGAAACCAATTTTTTTAAATTTTCAGAAACAGCGCCACTAAATTTGAAAGTTAAATATGAAAATACTTAACCAGATTATTAATCAAATCTTAAACTGTTTATCTATTCGTTAAGAAGTGAGTACTACCCACCAACTCCTAGAAAAATACATGAAATCCAGTTTCTCTCGAAGATACAATACTCGTATAATTGAAAAGAAATGACAGACAGCCAATATTTGTAAATATTTAAATAATTATTCAAATCGATTATACAGGCCACAGCGATCGGCCATCAATGTGATCAATATTAGTACATGATAATCATAACAATCACACAAATGTAACCAGATAGTTGATCTGAAACAATAAAATGTCTATGTCAATTCGTAACTACGGGGTACATAAGCAACTCTCATGTTTCCCGGTAAAACTTGATCCAGTTTCGGCTTGAATTTGTTCGGGATGAGGGAAATTCAATTAAATAACAGAATTTTCTTTTTATTTTAGGTAAGGTTATGTATGGGTGCGGCCAACACTACTTTTCAATCAACCCTCGTACACAAATAAACATTTGAATGCAGTTCGGAGAATTAAATTAGGGTTAGCCGGCAACAGTCAAATGCCAATGGTTGTTCATTAATTTGTTGAGAAAACATGAATGAAATTGTCAGAAATACTAATAAATTGCGTTCTGCCTAGAGAATCGTAAATGACAGAATATTGTCAAACGTTGTACGTGCGCAGATAATAACACAATGACCACAAATCATGATAATTATTGAAATCGATACTCGGTATTGTGCGCCATTACTGCAATCTTCGCACACGTTGAATAATAATGATGATGTCATTTCCACGTTCCCTTCAACGATATGATTCAAAGGATCCACACCCTTAAAAAAATAGGGGAGCCACCTCACAATTTTCTAATATACCCTTTAATAAAATTTGAGTCGAAATAGAAAATAACGATTCGAAGCATGGCAAGCAAATGTAATTGGATAGGAGGGAAGTGGTTGGTTGTGGTGATTCCCGGTTTAGGCTCTCCTCTCCAGTAAGGGTACAATTAAATCTCCTGAACAGTTGAAAATTAGCTTTCAAATAAATGGATGGAGTGTGGGCAATCGCCCCGAATGTTATACTACGAGTAGTTTACGTGTTCTGCATCACGTAGGCGGTCCGCTACCACGCTCCTAATCTGCTCCATTTATTTATACTAATCCGATTTCTATCCGATAACAATATTGCTGAACAATCAGCGCTCGACCACGCGTGTTTTCCGCTCTCTCTCGTTCTCTTCCCCCCCCCCAGGTCTACATGTACATATATCCCCTCTACAACCCCCCCCCCCCTGATCGCCTCCTGTCCTACCTCCTCCCCCCCCCCGACCCGACGACTGCTTATCTCCGAAAATACACTCGGGAAGACACGATTCGAAACGCGGAAAACAAGGTATCAAAGTTCTTTCGCTTTTTGGCCGAAAGGTGAGCGTCGTGTAGCAACACAAACTCTCCAGTCGAGGAAATGGGGGTGGGAGTGGACTTTGATGAAATGGGGACCGGCAAACTGACAGCAAACGAGGGCCATATGATAAATCTAATACACATTGTAAATTAATAAAAATGGGGGTTGTGCCCCCCGGGACAGGCCGGACGAAAAAAAGACGAACACAACTTCCATTTTATATTTTACATATTCAATACATCCCATTCCTATTATTTTGTTAATAAACATTGGATTTAAATCCTGGCTTCTCAAAAGTTTGGTATCAGATATCAGGTTGGTCTCCCCCTCAGGTCAAGTATCAGATATTTCTAATTCTGACCCAACTAAATTATGTCCCGTCTGTTTTCTCGACGACAGTCCACCTTCCGCAACTCCTCGACCACTGGACTGGTCTCATAAAATGCTTACACGACTTACAAAAAAAAACTGTAACATAATCAACTGTATATATTATTTTTAGAATATCTCAGAATGCACGTTCATATTTTGTATGATCTCAATTTAGACAGGCTATAAGAAAGCGACACGATTTATAATTTATCAATTAGGAAGCTGCGAAAGTATTGAGTCAACTGACAGAACTGGGGATTCATTGAAAAATATCCTTGTTCACTTAAAAATTGAAAATGATCTTAAAAATGAGAATCGCCTGAGCAGCATGAGCTATGAGATCTGAAAATCCGTTTTTATAGACATCATCCAATAACTGCAACTTTAATAATAGGAATATTTTTCAAAAAATATTTATACCGGGTTGTAAAACGAAAGGATATCAAACTTGGCGTTTCATCAAAGTGCACCGATTTTACAGATGTTTATCATAAGCTAGGTAAGCACATAACACGTTGGTCAACGCCCAATCGTTATCCTTTCAAATTGCAATTAATACAAAATAATACAATAACAACCATAATAAAGTGTCGCTTTAAGGGGCACTTGATGTTACTATATAGTTTTAAAGAATTGCAACAAATAAAGTCGGACTATTATATATTTTGATAAACGAATTGATACGATTTGATTCCCAGCGCATTATAAAGTAATAAAATGAAACATGAAATGATTGATTGGAACCTTTCCACCCACACAAAGATCAACAATAAGTTTTTTAATATTTGCTTCAGATAAAAACGGAATTGGGGAACACAAACATCGTTTCTAAAAATTAAAATAATCCTGTCATTGACAATTTCTCTAATTAAAAAAAAAATAAACCTAATAAACAGTTGCCTCCAAATACGGGAAAGAAAAAGGTAAGGCCGATGACATTGAATCGTGAAATATTGAAGCCTAGCACGGAATCCTCCATGCAATAAAGAATGTCGGTAATGGTAGGAGAGCACTCTGGTACACTCGAGTAAATCTTTGAAACAGTTCCGCACTCGATAAACTCGACTAAAATTTCCGGATTGTTCAAAACATTTGTTTCACCTTCACCTTGTCCTCGCGTAGGCTACATGTAATAATCTGTCGTAAGATATATATATCTATAATATTAACTAACTATATGGTGTGTATCACTCGATTTTTTTTCAACGGTAAAAATCGAAACTTGGATCTGTCAGTTTTTCTCTGGCTCCTTATTACATTTCCATGTTGTCGCTGGGTGCAGCACTGACGACGCCATTAGTGAATACCCCAATCAGAACCAGGAGAGTCCTCCAGCGCGACGCGAGCACTCATATCCAATCCCTCACCTCCCCCCTCCCCTTCCACTGCAGCCTACAAACCCATAGGGTCTACACTTGACTCGGGCCACCGAACAATAAATCATTATCACTAGTCACGTGGGAGGAGGGTGGAAAAACTCGAGCAAAATCTGGCAACAATCGCCCAATCCCAGAACCAAAAAATAGGGAATTCCTGTCCGCAAGGTAGCGTGGCCATCTCACGTTTTGCCCCGTCGCAGAGTTCGTGTCGAGTCAAAGGTGAGACACGTCTTGAATTGGAGCTGTTCGCATCGAGCACATCTCTTCCGGTTAAGTTGTGGCGATGATCTCATTTTTAGAGACGTCCAATTCAATCGGGGAGACGTTAGTTCCGATGGTGGGACACCTTGTCTATGCGAACGTCACATTCCAGGAGGCGATCTCCATCGGCCGGATCACGATCTGCGCCATGGAGGCGCTGGACACGGCAGCCGTCGCTGCTCCACCTTCCTCCACCACCTGTGCCTCCAAAGTGTCATCCGAGTGCAGCGGCATCGCCGTGAGCAGCGCCGGCGCCACCGATGACACATTGACGTGGTTGGGTCGGTGCTCATCACTGAGTCGTCCATCCGCCACCATGGGGCAGTGGAAGGCGTCAGCTGCAAAGTCACACGAGTGGCTCTGACGGTGCAGCAACAGCAGGGCGTTGCGCGATGGAAATTCAAAATAGGAGGTGACGGGCAACACACGTAGGTTGAGCAGATGCACGTCGCACGGCAGAGGCCGGCCCAGCAGCAGCACTCGACGATGCAGCCGTGGCACGTCGGCCCTCGAGTCCACCGCCAAAACCTGAGGTGGATAGCTGAGCGCATTGGACAGGTGGCGGGCCAACAGGGTGGGTCGTGCCAGTGCTGGATCCTCATCGGCCGCCGCACGTGGCTCCAACAGCAGCCAGAATCGTGAGATTGTTGGTCGGTTATCCATGACGCCCTCGCCCAGTCCTCGACTATCGTCGTACATGCTGCGACGGTCCAGCATCACTTCCAGCCAGCCAGCATGCAGGCTGGATCCGCCGTGGGCGTGCGACACGAGCAGAGTGGCACGTCGCTCGGCATCTTGCACGAACATCATACAAGTCAGTGGGTAGTAGTTGACCTCTGGCCCCATGCGTGGCAGACGAGTGCGGTGCTGCATCTGGAAACAGTTCTGGTCCGTATGGAATGATTCGCCGGAGCGCAGGCTGGTGTCCACGCGCAGGAACAGCTCGGTCTCACGGAAATGTGGAGGAGGCGGATAATCGACGAGGTTCTCCATGAAAAGGCCAACAAAGAGTGGGCCGGTACGGTCGCCGCCGGGTCCACCTGCCTCGCTGGTGCGGTGGAAGAGACGCGTGACATGGCGCAGGAAGTTGGGATAGACGATGGTCACTTCCGAGTAAAGTGGACCGTGCATGACACTGTAATACGGAGCATTGTCCGACACATTGATGACCGGCTGACGTGGCTCCGGCATGAACAGGTAGGCTCCACTATGAAACTGGGCCGACACATATGCCTGGAAGGAAAGCGAAGCGCGGGTGGTGCTGCCGCGTTGCTTGTCGTGCACCGACTCCAGCAGACCCGTGGCCGGATCAAAGGAGGCACGCACCTGATCATTTTCCAGCTCCACCTTGCTCGGCACTTTGCTCTCGCGTGTCACAGATAGGGGGAGCTCAGCAGAGAAATCATCAATCTTTTCACCAGCATTGTAAACAGCCGTCACCGTCTCGGAGGCACTATTGCTGCGGCCTCGGTTGCTCGCTTCTCTCTCCGGCTCTTCATCTGCCGCATCCACTCCCTGCACTGTGTACACCACAATAGAAAGGGGTGGCAATGTCACCACGAAAGCCAGCTCTAGCTCGCCGGCCAGCGGATGAAACGGTCCGGCTGACACATTCCACACTGGATTGAGCTGGATAACGGCCAGCTGCCGGCCCTCCGGATCCAGAACGCGCACATGTTTGGTCTGCACATTCACCTTGATCAGCTCTTGACGGAAGTGGCCCAATGTATTGACCACAGTCAGCCGCACATCCTTTCCAGCACCGGTTCCAGTATCTGGTCCGGACACAGATGGACGCACGGGCAGTGGAATGGGCCGTGGTAGCGTAAAGAAGTTGGCCCTGTCCTGCGGCGGATAGAGGAAGTTTGGCCAGTGGCGTGCGCGACTCTCGTAGCGCTGCTCGGCAAGCCATGGCCGGGCGGTGAGCAGGTACTGCACTGCATGGGTGAGCACACTGGTTGCTAGCTGAATGCCGTCGTACAGTTTCACTCCAAAATCGTGCATGACAAACACTTTGCTGGTGCCGGTGATAGCATCATGGTGCTGGAAGTCTGCCAATCGTTGTCGGGCGCCCGTCATGCGCTGGTAGTCACGCTCCAGAATCTGAATGGTGCGGTTCACCCCAGGTTGTTGTCGAGCACGAGCCAGTGCCAGAGCATAAACGATCTCAGTGCTGCGCAGTGTAGACTCCAGCTCCCTGGCCAGTGCCTTGTAGAAGGGTCGCGTGGTGAAATAGCCGCTCCAGTAGGATGGCCTGCCCTCGTTGAACACGTCGCTGTACACGAAGAAGTCACCGGTGAGCACGGGAAAGTTGCCCTTCTTCGAGCTCTTACCGGCACCTCCCAACCAAGCCGCCACCCCACTAGGTGGCGCAGCAGCCTTGGCATTGGCAGACGCGGTGGGACCACGCATGCGCTTGTCGATGGCCCGGAAGTAGGTGGCCATGGTGCCAAACTGGACGTGGGCATTCAGTTCGGCGTGCGAGTTGATATAATCGATGAGCAGCTGATAATTGGTGAACTGTTGGTCCCACTCGATGGCATGGTCAAAGCGGAAGTCGTCACCCAACAACACCAGCGCCACATTGTGGGGAAAGAGGGAGGCGGTGCGACCGTACTGGGCCAGCAAGGTCTCGGCACGCTCACGTAGGTTCCACTGGGTGATGGGCTGAGCGCGCTGGGTGTACTCGGTGAACTCTCCACGAACTTTGCGGAAGTCAAACGTCAGGCATACCTGTATTGAGGACGGTAAAAAGTGGTGGTATTAAAAATAGGAAATGATTATTTTAAATTATTACTAAAACTCGGTCCTAAAAAATAGGTATGTGACAGGCTCATCGATCCAAATCATACCTGAGTGTGAGGTCCGCACGAATGTTTGATGTTGTAGATGTCGAAGGGAAAATTGTGACAGAGGATGTCATGGGTGCCGTCGACATCCCAGGGCTGACGCCACAAGAAGTCGGAGCTCTGCAGTTCGGCCAGACGCTCCTTCCATCCATGGTGCACCCGCTGTACAGTCATCCCAGACAATCCGGCCGAGCGAAGCAGATAGGGCATGGTGGCCCCGTGGCCGAACGGATCGATGGACCAGGCATGGCGAGGCGTGTAGTCGAGGTGGTGACGAACCCACTGGTGACCCTCGATCATCTGACGGGGTAAGTGAAGTGGCGACCACCAAAAAGAAAATTGAATTAGTTAGACACAACAATTCATGATTAACAAATAGAGTTAACAGAACAGCAACAAATGAGTAAGGTAATTGTCCCGTACCTGGTCTATTAGGGAGTAGAGCTGGACGGTGGCCTCATCCGTCATGACCCAGCCGCCAACCAGCAACTCCAGACGACCGCTGGAAAGCAACTCCTTCAGCGCCTCCCGTTTCTGGTGGTGAGCTCTGCAATAAGATAAGAAACAAAAAAAGATGATTATAAAAACGAGATCAATAATGAGATTGGTTCCCCCCCCCGGCTAAATTTATTTAGCGAGCCAACTCAATATCATAACCATATAATTTACTGATGTGATGCGGTGGGCAAATGCTTGGTACGTTCGGTCCTAATATCTTGATTTGGAAATTGCAAAAGTCATTTCATTTTGGTTTCTTTAATCCTTTAACCGGCCAATTAATTTTTCGCTCTATCCAATCATGTGCTTTGCATTTCTCTGTGATTGGTAGATTTTTGCCACGATTTTTTTGAAAAGTGAAAACGCGTTATGTCGTCATTGCCGGTGGTATGCGGATTGGCGTCAACGCTTATGACCGTCTTGGTTAAATGGTTGATCATCACTCGACAATTATTTTTACATATTTCTTGAAGTCGGTTGATTTATCCCTCGAGCAGGGGGTGCATGGTCTCACGCACTTTCTCCAATGAGCCTATCAAATAGCAGAACCGTAAATAATGCTGGTGGCGCGTTCCACAATTTATTCGCTAGGCTAGAAAAAAAGTTTCTTTTTATTTACGAGCATTTCGTGCACAGGCACATATCATTGCGCAATATCATTTCGATTATTCCGTTAAACTCTTTGCCAACGACATTCAGCGCAGGCGAAAAGAATCGTCGAGCGAATTTCTTCTTCTTTTTCTTCATCCCTCCTTCCTTCGCTCCAACAAAATAACACACACACACACACACACACCAAAAAAAGAAGGGGAAAAAAGGATGTCGCAAAAATAAAAAAACGTTGCCATTCGCTTAGCTGACGCTATATACACTATACACAGACAGCAATAGACGATATATATATATATATATATATAGCAAACGGTATAGGCCATTTTGGAGAGCACGAAATGCAAAGAAAATGGAAAGCGTGAGATAAAAGACAATGAGACGATGCAACATCGATTTATGTAGTCCATTTAGCGCCGGTGCCGGGCCAAGATAGGAAAGATGACTGCCGGAGACCTCTAGCGGCGGATGGAGACTGTACCGTCACCCGGAAATGGTTGCAGTTTCGTTTCCACCAACTTCATCGAATTCCACCAACAATAATCGCTTAAGATGTTTGGTGGACTAATGAAACCAACAATGTTGATGGAGAATTAAAATTGGACGTAACTGAGTTGTTTGACGGTTTATTGGCGAAACGGTCACCACCCACGAAGAGTGGACACCCTTCCTTGACCACTAACCGCGAAAACAGTAAAGAACACTAACTTTTATCTGGCATTGGTGCAATAGAGGAAAAACCGTTGGTCCGACAATTGGAAGAGTCAAGACGGCGCCCTCTGGCGTCGAGTGCGGGAAGATGGGAATGGCAGGCAGCAGCAATGCGAGACGGACACTTTTACCCATCCTCCTCCAGCCCTCCTCCAAGACATCCCCCACCACCCTTCCTTCTCCTTCTCCATCATTCTGGCGATGTTTACATGACGAGTGGCGGCGGCGGTTCATCAACGCGGAACCATGGCCGGGAGGAACGCTGGCGGCTCGTCAACTAAAGCCACCGTTTCCACGCCGATGGTGGCGAGTGTTGTGTGAGCCGGTGTGCTGGCGACCCACCCGACCACCGACCAGTTCAAATTTACAAAAGCTGTCACTTTGACAAATTATATTTGCAGCCTGGCGAGCGACACAGAGAGCTTGGGGGGGGGGGTCGCGCGCAAATTGTGACGCAACGCGACCCCTTTACTTCACCACCACCCTCCCCCCACCCCCACCTCCCGTCGTAACGGAGACAAATCGCTCCATTAGTGGGCTTCTTACATTTGTTGGAGATGGACGGAACAACATCAGATCCCTGTCGTAAATATTGACTTTCGATCCCAAAGAAAACGAGGTCTCCCTCTCATGCTTTCATGTTCTCATCGTGCTCTGAACATGGAAACGCAAAATAAAATTAAATAAGAAACAATAGGACAAATGAATCGAGGTGTGGCTACTATTTTATTTATGGCACCATTTTATATATGGCTACTATGTTTAAGCAGAAGTGAACGAACACGGGACATTACAATTACATTACAAATTACAATATTTGTAATGTAATTGCCTTGGAACATGGCCTTGGAAAGTCGACGACAGTTAAAGTTTTTCGTTAAGAAGCCAAGAAGATTTCTGTTATGGCTCGACCTATCTTCCCCAAATTGTGTTCGCAATTTGCTCCGACTCTATTTAGAGTGGGCGCGTTGGTGTCTGGACACATAAGAGAAGATATGGTGCCTAGTACAGAGTACTAGTAGTCGAAGGAGGGAATGTGATGTTGGCGTCCCGCAGGCGTCTAATGGAAAAAGTGCGGCCCCCATTAGAAAGACATTTGCAACTGGACACGGAGACTCCATGTTGACATGTCAGAGTCGTGTCCTGCACCACATACATGTACCATGTACATCTCCCACTCCCGCACATGTACTGTACACTCGGTTCAATATTCTCGTCCTATTTTCATTATCGAAATTTGTCCTCACATTCAGATTGAAAGGTTTCAGTTTAAATAATTGTCATTTTTCGAAAATGAAACATACGAATCTGTCACGATCCCAAATTGAAGATTATTCTCTGCTAGGAATTCGATTCAACTGTAAGAGGATTCTAGACAAAAGGAGACACCATTGAGGAAGAGGATTAATTGATTCCAGAATTACTTTTCGCAGCAGAAACAACACAAAAAAAACCCATTTGGACTAAGCCATGCGCGATACAGACCAGATAAACTTGATAATTGCATTTTGCCTCGAACAATCTCTTCCTAATCCAATATCCGGATTCTAATTTCCATTCCAAAATTAATTTGCACGCACGATTAACCTCGCACCAAACGCAATTAATTGCTGCCAGACCACAAAAGAAACCAACAATAAAAAAATGAGGGCACGGCAGTTCTGAAGACAAAAGGAAAAAAAATAATGTCTCTCAAACGTTCACGGTGCAATCATCAACAATGGAATTGCCATGAAAAGGAATTAGAGAAACAAAATAAATCGTAGTGCATGGAATGTAGACAAATTTAGCCTAAAGAATAAATTGGGGGAAAAAAGTCGATAGACTGAATGTCACTTCCGCTCAAGCTCTAGAATCCGAAAAATCAAGATTGTCGTTCCCAGATGGGCTCTTGCGACTTTATGAAATTAACGAGGCAGGGACATCTGAAAATGTTCCAAAATGTATTTTTCATTCTTCTTTTAATTTCAACCTTCTCAAAATTGTTGTGAGGGAACGCCTAATAAATGCTAAATTGCAGATTTCCCAGGCTTTAATTTGAATATTACATGACATCAGGAGTGTCTCCACCACCAAGTCCAAGCCACATCCATCCAGATATGTCCATTGAACAACCTCTTTACGGGAATCGAACTCGCAACCCATCGATACGTCGACAGTCGTGCTAACCACTAGACCAAACCGGAAGGACTATCAAAATAGGAAAAATGTTCGATCTCTTCCGATGAAAGCGCCTCTATGATTCGAGACGACGACGACGATGATGACGCAAACTGATCGCGCTCCCAGTCCAAATTGGAGCAAAGTAGCGTAGCGCTCACTAATCCCAGCCATTAACCTAAGTAGTACACGGCGACATCATTCGAAAGAGTTGCATAATGGTGGTTTGTGGCGTTGTGGATCCGATCCGCGAGGAAGGCCGGCACAACAGCAGTCCCCGCCCAAACACAAATCACTCGAGCCCCAGTCCAGAAAATTCTAAAATGTTTTCCTCGTATAATTTATTGCTCAGTCACTTTACTAAATAAATTGAATCGCATAATGCACGAACGGGAAATGGGAAAAGAAGATATATATTTATACGTTTTCTACGGGACTCGTTGCGCGTGTACAGAGATAGGATGGGCGAGGAAGGAAATGAAGAAGAAACCGGAACCGTTCCACCCCATCCCCTACCCCCCACTCCACCACCACCACCCCAAACAAAACCCCATCTCACCATTTCCTCTTACACGCGACAAACCGCGTCCAAACCCAAAAATCGGAGGCTGAAATTGATGAAATGAAAAGAAATACGAAAGAAAAAAAACGAGAAATGGAAGAAAGTAGGCTGTCGTCATTTAAAAGGAAGTACGTCGCCACAATCTTACCCCATAATTTCTTTTAAGCGTTTTACCCGAGATTCTCATTCAATTTCATTTACACGTACACGTTTAGAAGAAAGAAAATTCCCAAAGTGTCTTCTTTTCTATTTTTGTCAATTTTTTTTGTCGAGCCGTTTTCACAAAGAAAAGATAAACTAACGACTAATTAAATCGATCAAAAAACACGTCTGTCAATATTCACGTTTCAATGTTCCATGTGAATGTTTCCCAAGTTTTAACAATTACAATTACAATAACAATTACAATTACAATATGTACCCACAAGCAGCCCCCAATAGTGGGGCCTATGGCGGGGGTCGAACGACCAGTTGT
>JAQGBY010003023.1:0-20646 GCA_034698785.1 Mycogona germanica
TGCCGCTATACTATCTAGCATTATGTCTCTACTTAAAAATATATCCGAATCGGCGTGCTTCTGCACTTTTTTATTAATCTATAAGTTTTGAGAATGAGCGTAAACAATACTTTGAAAGATTTGAGACAATAGGGAACAATATAGGGGGACAATAGGGGGTGAGACTGTAGGGCAATTTTACAACATTAAAATGAAATTATGTTGATTGGCAGGAAGAAATTACTCCTGACTGTACTTTTGAAGTCGCTTTATTTTTATAAATAAGCATCTAGAAAGTGACTGACAATTTAATAATATATTGTCAAAAACGGCATACAACAAAAATTACAAAAACCGACAAGAAACAAAGATTCACAAATTACTTTTACCGCTTTTTAAAACGATGCTAACGTTAATAAAACAAGGCACACAAGCTTGATTGTTTTTTGTTTAAGCATGACGTTCGCTTTGAACGAGTATTTATGTTTTCGTGGCTACAGTGTTAGCTTTTTAAAGTTAAGAAGGTCCTCATTTATGTCTGGATTGCCAGGAAAATGTACACGGAATGGATCCTATGTTAAGATTAATTTTATATTTCATATTAAGAAAATATGATTCAGCAAGAAATGTGTTAGATAAGGCACCTCATTTTTTTAATGACCGATAGGAGAAATTTTGCTCAGCAAACTACAGCGATTTGACTAGATAACAAGGTTAGTGAGGCAAATGGAGGATACGTATAATTTCCTCATTAAACGAAAAATTGTATATTTTGTACGCTAATACAGTTGTTTGAACATTAAGGAAATTGTTCGACACGTCGTACACATTAGAAAAATTGTTTTTAATCGATGAGGCAAGCAGCTGCGCTTTCGAAAACCCAATTTGTGTTTCGGTTTGAAACAACCGGAAATATAAACTGGTTGCGCAAATATTAAATTATTGATTAAGATTGAACCATGATCTATGAATGGTGCATTTTAAGATTATCTGATCAATCGAAGTGGTTTGTCTGACTGAAGTGAATCGTCATCCTACAATCTTCTTATGTCAGGACCCGGTTCTACTCCAAGTTATATTCCACACTGTCTCGATTGACTCAAGTTTTTGAAAACACGTCTTCGACTTCTCGAGCGTGGAAGCATAAGACATGACCACGTTGAGTTCGCTCGAGACGCGCATTTCTCAAACAGTTCGGTGGCTCAGCGTGGCATCGCCATGATTAAGCGGATGTGACGTCTCCATGTCACCACGTCATATAGAAGGACGGGATTTTTTCGTTTTGTACATCGGAAAGGCGGGCGCGGTGGCGCCAAATTCGTCCGTGGGCGACAGTTCTCCACCGCCAATTGACTCGGCCTCACTGAACTCCAGTTTTCGGGGCACCCTGTAGGATAGCGATTTAGAGAATTCGGCAAACTGATTTTTCAGGTCCGTCTCCGATCGACTTGTGGCGCCACTGACGGTGCCGCTTCCGCCTCCGCCGCGAGCGCCGCCACTTGCGCTCCCACCGCCAGCGGCCGCTTGGCCCTCCTCGATATTGTCCTCGTCCACTTCCTTGATCTCGTCGAAGGTGACGGGCTGCGTGCGGTAGCGCGCCCCCTGGCGGTTCTTCATCTTCTTCTGCACGCGCTTGTAGTTTTGGGGGTAGAGTTCGGAAATCTTTTGCCGGTGGAGTCGTGACATGGACTCCGGATACACGGCGTCCACCTCCTTGCGAAATCCGCTGCCCGACGCCATCTTGGTGGCTCGGTTGTCTCGGGTTGTCGATCTGGGACAGATGCTTTCTGGCTTATTCGCGGTATACGTGACGTCAATGGATCACCGGACGATGATTGGTGATGTGGCTGATTGCCGAAACCCCATTCTGAAATGGAACACACAAAATAAGCGGAATTGCTAATGGCACATCATGTGGCACTAGTATAGTGGAGGCATATGTAAACGAATGACGCCTGCAGCAGTCCTGAGCTTTGGTGAACTATTCTGACAAGTGCAAAGTTTTATTAAATTTATTAAGTTTTGTCAAATAATTTTTTTATTTTAATATGTTTTATAGTTACTATATTCTCCGCTGGTTGCGCTTTTGAGGTCCAGGGTGGTAACACGTAGAGTACGTATAAAGATTACATGGGAATGGGGAAAAGTCACGTTATATGTTTGGGATGAAATGTTCATATTCTAATAAAACTGAAAGCACTTTTGTTTGCATAGTTTTTACAATAGTCTGAATATCATTGGGTTGTTATGATACGAATGTCATGAAAATTAAAATACGAAAGAAAGAAAAAGAGCGAACGAAAAAACCCCATTAAAGTAATGAAACTCTCGGCCCATAGTTGCCACCTAAGGAGCTGTTTTCATGACGTCATCCTATATAATAATTGGAAGTTACGGCCATTTTGTGTGGAACGGAAGTAAATACCGTTCAGGGCGATACCTTCCGGATATCATCCCCTCCTCTCACTCTGCAATCTGCTTTCCTTGCCATATTCGTGACGTCAGTGACTCGCCCTCCACATGGGCACGCTCTGTGTCGGTTGTAAACTTTTTCTTGGCCACCAACGATTTGCTAGCTTAGTTGGTAGAGCACCATGCCAATAACGCCGAGGTCGTGGATTCAATCCCCCAATAGGGCAATTATTTTTTTGGTGACGTCTTTGGTTAGGATTAAACACGTGAAAGGAAAAGAATATGTTAAGGCGGTCCATCCTCCACCGGCGTGTTCGCCAGGGACCGATACACTCGGCCATTTTGCCTACCCTAGGCTGTCTAGGAAAGAGTTTTTTTTAACGTGTCCTGATTTACTTCCATTTCGAAAGAAGGCGTGCGTAGGACTGTTATCGCATTGTGCATTTAATCCATAAACCCGTATATGAGATGTGCGCACATTTTAGTTTAGATATGGAATACGATCTCTTATTTCGTACTTAAAACCAAATTCCATGTTTTTTCACCTGCGCGACGTTTTCCTCTAGGCACGACGAAAAATGTCGTAAGATCAGATAATATATGCAAAGTATTATTAAATTTCAATTTTCCTATCAAAGTACCTCTATTTTTAGAAGATTTTTTTTCTATTTCCAAAGTTTGAGGCTTTCATTTTCATGCTACTCCAGTACTCCCGATATGGCGTAATTCTATTTTATGTGATTGGGTGGGTTTTTTTTCTTTCTAAACTCCATCGTTCTGTCCCAACGTTATCACACACTAGCAGCTTCTTCCCGACCCGTCTATTCAAATTGATTACTTTTCTGTGACTAATCTTAAAGACGCGGGTGATTGCAAGAAATAGATTTTTAGATGTGGCAACACGCTTCTTTTTTCGAAGCTGTCGCGACATAAAAACGGGGTCGGATTGATACATTCTGTAGTATGATGACGTCTCTAAGCCGGCTGGTGACTAAAATAAAATTTTAGTCATCAACCTGGTTGACACGATATACTCCCGGTGACTAATTCGTTGCTTCTGCGCTATTTATAGGCACACATCGTGGTCAGTTCCCCGACATTGACCCGGGACCTTAGTACCACGAGCCATTCCTCCAAACTCCTGAGTGAGTCATTCCCAAAACCGTACGTTAATGATAGAATCGTATGTGACTACTGGATAATTTTGTTGGATGATGAATCCGACCCTGGCATCACCCCATCTCTCAACACGAAAGAGCTCCGCTCACTTTCTCATCTGCTACTTTGAAACCCCACCAAATGAGAGGGGAAGGAGGAGGAGGAGGGGAGGGTTAGAAATAAAAATAGTTCGGAAGTCATTGGAAGTGGGACACAGGCGCTGTATATTCAGGGGACAGGCCGATGAATGCCAAAGCGCGGGTACGTACAGGGTGATTTATTTACGCGAAAAGGTGCTAATGGGTAGATTAGCTTATGCAAAAGCTAATCTAGCGATGTATATATTGCCCCAGTTTCTCGGAATAGACGAAAGAACTCATAATTCCCCGCATCTGCCACCTTGTACTGCCATTAAGGTTTTTACCGCGGCCCCGTTGTCGGGAGTGAGCAGGGGTTTGGCGACAACTTATTCTGAGAGCACCTATGGTTGCGACTAACTTAGCGACCTACATTGGCTTAAGCTTGATCCTAACCCGACGCAAGGCCGCAAGGCTACCGCTTCGTTCAAAAGGTTGTGAGATTGATTATATTGATTATACGACTCATCATAGTCCAGTCGGGATTGCGCTTGACTGTGGCTCCGCGGTCCCGGGTTCGACTCCCGCTGCGGGCTCTCGATTATTCGATCCCGGGGTTCTGTTTTGCTTACCACACCAGCGGGCTTGAGTAGGGGGTGCGTTTCCATTTTAATGTCATTCGACCATCCGATCTGAATTCTAACTACGATCTCAAGGACAATGCCCACATTGGTGTGGACAGACTATTATTTAAAAAATAATAAGTTGTCGTGAAATGCCCGCTAGGCGGCGCTAGAAAGCGGGCGAATGTTTTGTTACACTTTATTGCCCCAGCCATTTAATTAATTTTCCCCGACATCTCGTCACGCTGCCAATTGAGAAGTGGTTCGCAACCCCAGCTTTTGCTTAATTACTCGAGAATGTACATTTCCTTCCGAGTACGCGTGCTCTCCTCTCACAACCCCGTAGGCTCCACACAACGAACAAACTGACCAAAATTAATTTCCAGCTCTGCAAACAACTCGCTCGTCTCCTACGGGTCCTCTCACGTCATCGCCATAGATCACTGCAGGCGTTGCAGGTATATTCTAAGCCAGTTCTGTAAATATAACTGAGAAAAACAACATCTGTTGTATTTCCACGCCATTGCGCTTTCAGTCACGTTCAGTTCCAAAAGCAGAATGGGAACGGGATTTACACAAGTGACAGAGGTCTATAAACCAGTTCAAGAGCTACGACGAATAGCGACGATCCTAACGGTGATCTTTGGCAACTTTTGAACGCTTTGCGATAAAGAAAATATATTCTGCAACACTGTGTCGAAGAACCAATATATACCTTGTCTATGAGACGGTTGTAAGAAGAGGAAAATCATCGATCACTGCTCGATCGACATGCGGGTTGTTAGACTCAAGGATTGGGATCCCGATCAGGGTGGAATTAATTTTAAAATGTAAATGCATTCTACACAGTGATGTCCGATTGTGTTCTCAGGTTCTGGGTTCCAATCCGAGTCGTGTGAAAATTAATTATCGGACGGTCCGGATGGTGAGGTGTGTGCTTGGCTGATGAAGCTGGTGCGGAATATGTTGTCTGCGCCTCATGCGACGGAAGGACGGGAATTATGCAAGCTCGTTGATAGGTTTTGTGTGAGTCACGTGTACTGGTACAGTGCTTATAGTGCAGGTAAATTTAATTAAGCTAGTTGGTGCCTGGATGGCCTACATTTTTGCTCCTGACAGAAATGGACACAGTATATAATAAACACGAAACTCCCGAGTAAACAAAGCCTGAGCGCTTCGTAGTTCAGAACACTGGAAGAGCTTAATTGCTTACTTAGAAAAACGAACATTTCGATCTCACAATGTGCGACGTTATTAACAAAAAAAAAGTTTAATTCTTAAATTTTTTTTGACAAGCATTTTGGTTTGTGGCATCTGTAATTGGGGATTGGTGACCTTAAAATTATCATCGAGATAGGATGGGACGCTACACCCCGGATGAGTGTTTATCTCCCGGTAAAGATAATCCTAGTTTTGTGATCTGGAGAACGACGTAACAACAACGCGTACACAAGTGGAACTCAATTGCTCTACTTCCCTAGGCTATCAATATACGGTAGATGAGAGCATCAAATTACAAGTTATAAGGATGCACTGGCAATGCGAACCTCTCCTCACTTTATTAATCGCAATATGAACCCTTTTCTTTCATAATGTAATCGCAGTGTATCAATTGCGCTTGGATGGATCGCTAATTTAAAGGGCCTTTCTACCGCGCGTACATATTTAATGTATTCATATATGGAAATCCGAGGGCGTGTAAACACTGCGTGTGCGGTTGCCGTACGTGCAATTTGTCATCGCCCCGGTTGACGTTTTGCGGGGGGGGGGTGTATCATGTGACAGCAACAGTAATTTGAGAGCGGATTGGATTTTGAGTCGTCAATCGAATTAGCGTAACCCACAGCAGCAGTAGGTAAATTAGATGAACTCGGAAATTATTGCGTTGTTCGGACAAATGTTGAAAGTCGTGTTGCTAATGCACACGATATATTATGGTCTGTTGTGTGCATTACAAAAATGAAGTTTGATTTTGGCCTGACAACGGCACGCTTAGCGAGTGATACGAGAATAGGCAATCGTGCAAACACCTTTAAACGTTAGACCAGCAAAATGTGGTATTCGCTTATCAATCGTGATTTAAAACAACTGTCATTAGAAATAAGAGATAATTAAAATAGCAATAACAAAATCAGCTATAGGCGATTAATTAAAACAGTTAGCGGCATTAATTAGGATAAATAAAATGGTGCCGATTAATTAAGATGTCTCTATAAAAAAAACGGAGTGTTCAAATTTTAAATTACAATTGGAAAGTGCTGGCGAATTGGAATGAAATTTTGTGCGTGTGTTGCCAAGATGGGACTCTTCTAATTGCCCTAGTGAACGCGCAACTTCGTGACATCATTATTAGATCACCAATTTTCAGAAAATAAACATTTTTGGTACGAGAACAATTGCACTCGTATAATTCAAATACGAAGTGCAAGGCTATAAAGTTGAAAGACCAGCCTATAGGATTTGACGTGAATTTCTAGGTTTAACTAAGTTTCAGGTGACTAAATTAAAAAATAATTAAATGAAACAACGACGAGACTTCAATTTTCTGCAAATTTTTTTAATATTTGCTGTTAATTTGCTGAATTTCAGTTTTGACGTTAATACGTTTTTCTAAAAACAAATCTTAACTGAAAAGTACGAAATTAAGCGTTCGTTTTGGCAGATTTGGTGACTCCCCTGTAAGCGCGTATACTCGTTGCTATTAAATGTGCCAACTTGGCACCTAGACAAACAGGAAAGTTGAAAAATGAAAGCGTGATGTGGGGGGTGGGGGGAAACCCCCAACAAACGGTAGCATCATTGACGAGCGGCAACATGAAAAGATGTTGTACGTATGCGTGTGTGGAACTCCACCCATCCTCCTACTTTTTTTTCACTTCTCCCCCTCCCATTTCTCCCGACCAGTGCACCGAGTGTCCTCCCACAAGTGTCAGCTGTCGCTGGTCCGATCCACCGGAACACATACACACACCAGTCGAGCCACAATAACATGTTTGGGTGACGAGGACAACGACTCCTAGGTGCGTGCGTGTACACTCGCTTTTTTCTTTTCGAGTTATTCCTTCGCTTCATCCATCTTGTTTCCTTACAGGAAAAAGAATTGGTTTTCCGGTTTTGTGACATTCACCCACGTATATGGTTGAAGCAGTGGATCTCTTGACAAGATTTTACCTAGACGTTTTAAGACTGCTGGCTCGTAATCGGGTGTTCTAAGTTACCTAGTATGGCGCTTAATGTGTGATCCTCTTAATTAAACCAGTCTCGTAAGCAGTTTCAATTTTTTTCCCCGACAGATGTCGTGTGTTGACAAATTACTCACGCGATTTACGAACTCATAAACTCGTTATTAGTCTGTAGTTTAATCTGATCAAACCTACCAAACGTAGAGGTTATAATTTTAGTGTGTATGTGTGGCTTCTCGGAAGCTGTTTACTCGATGCGGTATTTTCGTTATTTTTAAATTTTATATATGTGTTGCGGTGACCTAGACCACCGTAGTTATCTTTGCCAATTCTGGAGCAATTTCCGGTGTTGCGCGATAATAAAAAGAGCCCCACTCTAATAACGTATTTGGGATACCTGAACGTTTCACGGGAGTTTTTTTGGAGTCGGAGTTGCGGGGGGGCACAATGCCCGGTAAATCGCGATTCCACTTCTTTCCTTCACCTTCCAAAAAATATCATCCCACACCACACAGCATCTTCTGTCTAAAATTGATGCTGGTTCCACCGCCCCGTTGGTAGATGCTATTTTTGTCCGGAGGAAAAAGCCAGAGTCATGTGCCAAAACGCCAAGCAACCAAAATACCCAGTTCGAGGAAAAAGCACTCGATAACGCTGCGTGCAGGCGGGGGTCATCACGAAAGTGCATGTCACCAATGGTGGATGGACTTCACACCTCACGAGACCTTCCTACTATGATGAATTTTAGTAGAATTTCTACCATCGATGTTTGTTGGGCGAGCCAAACTCCGAAATGAGTTGTTCTGTGTGGACCTACTTACTATCTGCTTTAATGGTTACTTCAATAATCTGCTACAAGCCGCCAATGTTCAAATAATAAGAGTAAATTGAAATTAAAAAATATTAATTAGACTAATGAATTGCAAACAAACTGTTAAATTTTTGTTGATTACTTTCCATGTTTGCCTACATTTTCAGAATCCGAAGCATATTTTCCGCGAAATGCGCAATTGAAATAGACGATTAATTATGTCAAGAGAGGTTCATGCAAATTAGACGACGTAATTTATCAAAATGTATATGCAGGTGCAACTGTTTTCTTCAAAGTCGATCACTTGACTCGGACGCATGTTTACCCTTTCAGTTTTAAATCAATCTATCTTTACTGTACGCCCCACGACAAACTAGGCAAACGGAAAACTTCAAGAATTGGAAATAACTATGATAACTTTATCGCAAGCCAACAAATAACACACATTGACTGAGGGCAAACATTTTACCAAATCTCTCAGGGACTGTTTATCCCGAGTTTATTGATTATTTTAAACTGACATGCTGAGCAAACATTTTTCCACTTTACAAATTGCATTCACGTATGTATAGTATGTATGTGTGTGTGTGAATATATACAAAGGATATGCCAGATTATAGACTTAACTGAGTTCCAAAATAGCGACTCATTCCGGAAAGCAACTTTTACCGGTAAGTTGTTCTCCAGAATGATATGCCGGAATTCGCTACTTAGACGTAAGCAGTGTGTCGATCCTTGTTCTGGATTGTCACGGACGATCCGTGGCAAGCTACTTCGGAAAGCTTATGTTTAGCGATGGTTATTTCAGTTATTCTCTTGATTTGTTTGCAAATTTGAGACGTAAGATGTGCGCAGGCGTTATAATAACAATTGTTTTAGTTGACAGATATTATGACATCTGTGAACTAAATTGAGCGTTGTGGTTCCAGGATGGAGCTGACGTATTCCAATTTATGTATAAAATATAATTGTTTCGTGAATATTTATTCAAAAGAGAAAGCTCATGTCGTATTTGCAAGCTGTTTAGTCGCTTCATCGCTCATGTATCTACGGCATAGAGCGCAACTCGGATTGCCCTACGAGTTGTTTGTAGTCGAGCGCAGTTCCAACTCATGTTGCATTTTTTTGTCCGCGGGAAGCCCTGACTGAGGTTAAAACAACAATTTAGTACAAACAATGTGAAAGTACTGGATGTCTATACACAGTGCAGATTTGTTAGTGCCACTCGCCATCTGTTTGGTTGTGTTATTTTTAGAGCGATATACAGTAGAATTCACAAATATATATTTATTTATATATATTATTGAATGCCTATTGCCGATGTGGTTATTGTAAACATCATAGTGTGCTCTGAATATTTCGCCATAATCGATCGGGTAAATCAATCGACCTTTCTACGTGTATGTCGTGAGTCTCCACTTGTGGGATTTATTATTTGGCTTCTTCTGCTACCTCTCTGATGTAGCTAGTACATTTAGGATTTCATAAATAGGCAACCTGAAATATAATATTTTTTTGAAAGTTTCTGATCTTTTGAAAAGTCGCTCAATAGATAAATAAATCGGTTATATGAAAAATAAGTGTTCGCTAAAAGGCCCATTTAAGGATATTCCCCCTATTACTGTAGTCACTGCACTGCAGGATTTTCTGTATCCCTCTTGGTGCATAGGCACTATGCGAGGGACACATTTTTATCAGTGCCCCGGGATCGAAATTATCAAGAACCCGCGTCGGGAATCCACCCGGGATCACCGATTCACAGTCAGTCGCAATACCGACTGGGCTAAGTTTTGAATAGGGCGGATGTTGAGTCAGGTCCTATGCAGAATTCTGTATTTTTTGTTTGTGATATCGTTCGTTTGCGTAAGAGTTTTGTGGGAACAAAACGGGGATGAGGGGAATTCATTTGGGAATTATGAGTCTGTGGCTGTTATCTCAAGAAAAGCATATATACAGAGTACAAGCTTGTATTAGCATATTTAGTTCTTCTAGTGCGTTCTCTAAAATTGTGACTAGATATCATGTTCTAAGCAATAAATCGTGTACCTTCGCGAAGTCGAAGCATTCCCACAGGGCACTTACTCATTCGCTAATGGATCGAAAATACGCTATCAGTAATCCGCCGTTTTCGAAAATAAATCCTTCCACAACTTTGTTATACAGGAGGTACATGGTGGAAATTTGGAAAATTCACATCGACATCCGGTGTATATTTACAATTCCATTATATGTCAATTCACTTCCAACTTCGAAGTAGTCCGAAATTTACCAAGCGAATATGAACTATAAATCTACTCGGGTGACCCAGTTGGTTAACTTTTCGGAAACGTTAATAGATTTTGGATAAAATCGAATACAGCAAATAATAAAAATTAATAGCTAGTAAAATCAAGCAAAAGTCGTTCTGTGTTCCGCCATCATTAAGTAGGGGGGGGAACTATTTCCTTAGCGAAAAGGAAATGCAATGACATGCAGTTTGGGCAATAAATTGCGTTGTACTTGTATTGGTCGAAATTTGTACGAGCTGTGTGACGCAGCAGCCTTAGGCTGAACAATTATTATCGATTTAACTTCCTAGCGTATTAAATAATGCGTCAACGTTGACTAATTAACGATGGGGGATGACAAAACCCTACCTGTGGCAAGTGGGCGTTCCCGTAGTAACCATGTCCTTTGTCCGGATTATCTGGATCCAACGCACGATATTTTTTGACGGAACCAAAAACTAAAGTCGTTATCCGAACATTGAAGTCGGTCGACGGGAGAGAGCTATAAACGTGAGAACCGGTTAACTGTATCTATATTGGTCGTAGTTCGAACGTCTGGGAGTCTCCAAAACTTTCGGTCCTTAACGTTTCCCAGTGAGATTACTGGAGTATGACGACAGGCCTTTTAAAACCGATATCCCTTGTTGTTGGTCGTGGTAACGCATGACTACATGGTCGCGTCGAAGCAAAGCCGGATTTAATACCGGGGCCGTGTTGAAGCGTACGGCAGCGAGGATTACCGTGTTGTGGGGGGGGATTGCGAGACTCCTGACGATGAAGAGAGGAGGAGAGACAAGAGACGGCACTTTGGGGGCGCCTCTAAGCGACGATGCTACTACTACATGCACTCGTATAGGGATAACCGCAAACTCATTGCGATCGTCCCTGGCCGTGTCGCACAGACTTATTTCTTCACCTCATCCGCAGTCGGTAAACGCTTGTCGGAAGAAAAAGTAGGAAAGAAGTCGGTTGACGAGAGAGAGGGAGATGGAGAGAGAGATACAAAGAACGAAGTGAGACTGGGGGTGGGGGAAGTTGAAGATTCGGACGTCGGTCCTAGTACGGTGGAGAGATATGATGGCGTGTTCTGGGGGATGGGGGGAGAGATGGTGGGGATGCGTACGGTGAGCGTTCCTGGCCCGAGTTATTTTCTACTTCGGATTGCGTAAGGCGTCAAGTTTTCGGCGTTCCGAGGAAGAGGTGCGAGACGAGATACTTCTTTTTTCTCTTTTTGCTTTCGTTTCGCTGTGCTGTGGAAAGACGGAAAGGGAAAAACCACGCCCTATTTCTTCCTTTTTCCCCCTCTCTTCATTAAAAGAAAATGTCGAGCCAATTTCTGAAATGGATGGACTTATTTGGATCTTGTCTACCATTAAATAGGATTTTCGGAGAAAAAAAGTATTAGCTAAGCCTTTTTTCCTATAACGAGATTTGTGTTCCGATAAATATGATATCCAAACATGTAAACATGTTCATATCTTATTTCTTAGATGAAAATTAATTCTTCTTTTCGTAGGTTCTCTTACGTTCATTATGTTATTTGTTTAAAGATGATTCACATTTCCAGGAAGTCTTTTAAACAGGAGTTAATCGCGCGTCATGTCTTTTGAAATGGTAAAGTAACACAAACAATGGTCGACTGTCTGTGGTTTCGGCGGTCCCGGGTTCGATTCCCGGAGCGGGCTCTCGAAAATTTCGATCCCGGGGTACTGGTTGTTCCCCCTCGCACAGTGCCTAAGCACCATGAGGGGGACGTAACGCCTGTAGGGCGGTTGACTACAGTAGATTAAAAAAAAAGAAAAGAAAACACCATCTTACAATTAAGCGTGTAATTCAATATTGATTGAGTTCAACACGAACACCGTATTAATTTTTAAATTGTCTTTTGAATTTTCAAGTTGTAGTTTGATTGCATCTTTAAACAATTTTAATAAAAATAGATAAGTGCCAGAGGCTCTCTGATTAGAAACATTCTTCATTTTGATGGGACATTTTTATTTTTTTGGTTTTTGCTCACTAAGTGTTGCTTCCGGCATCGCAGAAATAGAAATAAAAATTGAACAAATAAACCACAGAAAGCAATTTTGTATTTGTACTTTTCAAAACATACAAGTGCAATAGGTTTACCCTTCGCATTTCACCTGACATCTTTAAAAAGAAAATCAATAAAAGTATTAAGGTTTTGGTGTCTGTCAAGACTCAAGAGAAAGTGTACGACATTTTTACATTATTTGTTACTCGTTACTCGCGAGAGAGAGAGAGAGAGAGAGAGAGATTGTCCGCTATCTGCCGAGTTAAGAGATATGTCACTGAGGCAAAGAGCTTAGCTTTTTTGTCAGTGTGTTTACGTCTGGCGTAAATGGGCACATCAAGAAGTAATTTTTCCAAGACGAGGTAATGAGATGAAGATGAAAAATGTGCCGAGTCGCGCGCGCGCTTTAAAGCTCTCCAGCACAAATAATATTTTTATCGCCACGACACCATTGCACGATGACTGCTTATATAGTGCTCGAACATTTTATAATGGCATTTAGCAGTGGAAACCCTGGAATATCCTCGCAAATATTGCATGTCCTCCTAAGACCTTCGCTTTGATGTTTCTGTAATTTTGAAACAACGACAGAATCAAGAACCGAAAAGATCTCTTGTGTGTGAACGTCACGACACGCTGCTATTGATCGCCAGAGATACGGCAAAAATATCCTTGTTATATTTTAAAAATTATTGGGTAATGACGATAGTCTTGGGTGATGTCTTTTGTGTTTCGCAAATTTTCATTTTCTTAATTTATCTTCGAGAAGATGTTTTAATATTTACGTTTAAAACTATCTTCGTAGCCGAGTTTCTAATTGTAGTCCTGCAATTCCCCACCATTTGATGCTTATTAATCTTTGTCAAATGACGCTGTTCCAAGTGACAAGACTTAGTTGAGGAACTAAATAAAATTATTTTTTGTGTACGAAATAGTACTTTAAATTTTGTGCATGTTTACGATTGCGTAGACATTTGAACGGATTGCTGCTCCAACCTGTTTGCTGCTGTGGTTGCGATGATCGCAAAATATTTATCAACAACGAAAACAACATGCAGTTGCAGGGGGAAAGCTCCAAACAAAATATTGTGTTTTTTCAGCTGAAACACAATGTCATTTAAGCTTTTTTTGGTATTAATTCTAGTAAATATTTGTCAATCCTTTTTTCCCCTCCGTTATTTAGAAATAGCTGCGAGTCATAAACAAGTTGCGTTTGGACAAGATTTAGTATTTCACAACGTTTCTCAAACAAATTACAAACTTTCGGTCAGAAATATTTATTCGTCTGTTAATTAAGTGAGCAACTCGACAAGTTTGACCCTAATATCCAATAATACAATTTATACATGCTTTAGTATATCAATTATGACTCGTCACAGTCTAGTCGATAAAGACGGATTAGTCGTGCGACAATCCCGAGTTCGATCCCGGAGTACTGGTGAAAATGCCATCACGAATTTGATAAAGAATCACCCGTATCGCTAGACTCTGTATTTACACTTCTGTCAAATTAAAATAAATTGTCTAGTTGAGATCAGAACGAAATGCGTAAAGCCACGTAAAGGCTGTCAGTTATAAATACATTTACATTTACTTGAAATAATTAAAGCTCATTCCAGCTGAATAAGCAATGCCAAAAACACTTTACGCATTTCAATTCAGGCTGTTCGTTAAAAAAAAGCACTTTGTGTGTCCTTTGAGTCAATTTAATTTATAAAATTCTGAACTTTGGTGTCGAAAATACGAATTATGCCAAAAATGCTAATTACTCTAAACATAATTTCATTCACATACGGATTCATCCATTTCTGACATAGGCCACTTCATGGAAAAGCGAATTGAAGATCATATTTAAAATTAATAATATCATTCTGAAACACAATTTATAACAAAATCAAATATCAAAAATTAAAGTTTGTTAGTTAATAGATCGTAGGAAACGAAAACATTTTATTTACAGTAGAGTCTATCGAGAAAAAAATCTAATTAGCTTTGAACCATTTTGTAAAAAATATCGTATAACTTTTGAGTGGTTTCGGTCGGCAATGGTTATTCCCTATTGGGAATAGATTTTCAGAACCACATGATGTAAATAAGAGCGGGGAGAGGGTGGAGAAAGTAATATACTGTGTGTATATCCTTTAAAAAATATTTTTGGCACATTAATATAGTGTATGGTCCAAAAATGTCATCATGTAAAAGTCTTTTTTGAGCACCGAGTTTTTCAGTTTTCCAACTACAGCATAAATCACAATGTATACTTATCATTATCGACACGAGTATGTCTGTGTGCACTATGTTAATCGGTTTATCCGTATGTTTATCGAACTTAAATGTTTATAGGAATCAATGCGGGAGGAAATTAGCACTGCATTGAAACATATTTGAAACGTTCCAATGAGATTATAAAAAATCTTCCAGTGTCAGACCGATTTCTTGAGCTCTGAAAATCCTAACATCCTCTCAAAGATTATTCTTCTCTACATGTGGTGGAGCTTTTGGAATGGATTAGTGCGACACCGCGGATGCTCTATTCGATTAATCGCACAATCGATCGATCAGAGCGGCCCGTGACGTCGTGCGTTGACGTCACACTGTCCTGGACCGCAAGGGGATAGCTTTCTTGTCGTTCAACTGCTCGTCGTCGCGGCTCCGTTCCGTTCCGCAAAAGGGCATGCGCTTCCAGCGCTCGTGCAGGAGCGTGCGGAGCGCCTCGCGGAAGGCCACCCCGTAGATGCTGTACAGCAGAAAGTTGACGGAGAAGTTTGTGTAGAAGAGCAGCATGGAGAACTGCTGGAGCAGGAGGACGCCGTCCGACACGGTGGCGGCCCAGTGGCTGTACAGCCGGATGACGTACATGGGCATCTGCAGCGCGAAAAACACCACCGACACCACCAGCAGCATCTTGGTGACGTTGTGCTTGGTTCGGGGTGACGTCATCCGGCAGGGTGCCATTCGTAGCGCACGGCCATCTGGAACAAGAGAAAAACAATTAACGTTGTTTTCAATTGAAATTGTACTCTCTAGTTTAGGTCCTCTTGCTTTGCCATTACCAATGATTTTTCTGTTATCCGAAAAGTCCCGCGAATTCATCCGTTAAAATTTTGTGAGGAATTTATTTTTTGGGAATAAGTGTTGTTATGTTGGATGCAAACACAAAAAACAAACACTGTTTCCGATATTTCCTTTGTGTTGTTTTTCTTGTTTCTTATTTTATATTATTTTTCTTGTCTCTGAGACATTCCCGCGAAAGCAAATATTTTCTTTTGATTAGTGATTCTTGAACGAAACACTTTAGCAGAAAGACTCAGACCCGAATGTGTATGGTTACGTAACGTTTTGGGAACAATGTTTGGTCATTATTTCTAGATCGCTTAAATGCATTCTTTCGATTATTCAGCAATTTCAATTATGCATAATGGAATAGTGGTGTTCGAGAATTGGTGGTGGTGGCCCTCCATAATTTGTGTCGGGGAGGCTTATTCGAAAAGCCGACCTGCATTTTCCAAACGAGACTTGTTCCATTTTTCAGACGCCCGACATGTTTTAAACATTACCCGAAAATTGAAACACGCTCTCACCACTAGAAAATACGCGCGCAATTTGTATTCATTGGCTGTCGCGAATTTTATAAAAGATGGAACGGGAATTTATACTGTACATGCATGCACGGTCGGTAAACAATATTCGGTTGTTTGTTCGAAGAAACTACATACGAAGTGGCAGTTCGGAATCCTCCAAATACTCTCAGTCTGAAGCACATTTCAGACTCACTACACGTGTAATCCGTTTCAGACTTACGTTGTACTTGAACAAAACACGGCACTGCGATCTAAAAAAATTCAACCATGGCCCCTATCAAGGGTTGAAATAAGCTTAGGATTTCCAACAGTATCGTCATATCATTAACAATCACAGTTTCACATTGATGAGAGCGGTCATCGCGACGCCTTCTGGAACACTGTTCTGGAGCACTCATTGACGAAGCAGCGCCATGATATTTTCACTTTATGTCGTGTCGCAATTTCTAAGATTAACCCAGTTTATTTCATCCCGTTATATTATTGCGATCATGAGATCTATTAATTTAATAAATAATACTAACACCCGGAGTTCCGATTGAGATCACATATGTAGAGCCTAATATTAAATCAACAATGACTTATTCACAAAACCGATCAAGAAAAATCCTCCTTTTGGTACTAGAGCAGAGCTTAAACCGGATGCATTTTTGTTTCCCTGGATCCCATTTGATCATGAATGAACCTCTTTCAATGACAATGTTCAATACAGCGAATCGTGCGAAATGACAATAATATTGACAGCCAGTTTTGCTGGCTTCCAAGATGTCAGTCGTTAATTAACGTTGTCAGGACAGAAGCGGTGTGGCGGTTGTAAGTGATGTTGTCTGATGTATGTAATGTGGTCGAAGCGCTCCACTTCATTTGAAGAAGTGTAATTTATCAGTGTCACACTTCGCTAGTGAGAAAGAACTAAATTGGTTCACATGGATGACGATAGGTATTGTGTTGACAATATTTGGCGGCGTATTTCACAGTTAATTATTTTCCGCTTCACGCGTGTATCATTTTTCCTGCCAAAATGGAATTTATAATTACCCTAATTTGTGTAGGCCGGTCGCGAAATAATGTACTCGAACTGAAGTTACTATGGTAAATGTATTGAACATTAATTAGGCAGATTTACACGCTTCCCGCATGACTTAATTATCTTATAATTAGCTGGTAATTATAATTTTTAAAACGGATATTAAACTATTGGGCTCACCATATCCATGGAGAAGCTGCTCATTTTTTGGTTTTTGAATTACAAGATTACCATCTATTGATTACGGCCAAATCAACTTTAATTCTTGATGAATACGTTAAAAACCTTTCGGCAGCTTCGTACAATAAATTTTTTCATAATAATTTTGTTCGCTTGGGGTTTTGAGATAATCACACCTGCGTATAAATTGGCTTCTTTCTTTTTGTCTTCGCCAAATTTGTCTTCACGATACAATATCGGTTTTTCGTAAAGATTGCACCGGGAGTCATAAAGATGCTTCAAGAATCTTGAAAAGCGTGGCTCGAATCCTAGTGAAGCACTCCACTCAGGATGTTCCTTTTTTATAATGAAGTTCATCAAGTAAAATGACGATCTGATTTCAGTTGATGATAACCTTAAGTGAGTTGCACTTCCTTGGTGTTTCCGGTGTTCCTACCATGTGTTTCCGGGATTTTTTTTGTAGTGCGATTCAAAACGCAGCCACATGATGCACATTAGGCAGGTGACAACAGGTTGAAGTTATCACCGCTAGTGATGCTTAATGGGCGTTAGTCCAATTGAATATCGGTAGTTAGTTCCTCAGCTGTAACGAACCAACTAATTCGATGACGCGTCACCAAATTTTGCATGACGTCCAAGAGCGTGTGTTCGAGAGAGAAATTCACTGAAACACGGTACAATTTTGTCGACTCATCCCGTCTTTCTACTTCCGTGTCACGTCAGTTCTTTTGATCACATTTTCCGTGTTCCGCTTTTCAATGTCGTTCTGTTTTCCCCGGGTGCGTTCACCAGTTGCGCGCCCGAGCGAAATGGAGCAAAATTTTGGCTTTGATCTCTCGCGAGCCCTGCGTGTTTGTTTGGGCGTTGAAGCGCTGAACAAACACTCCCGTACAAATTACAAAGAGCCAGCTAGTCGTTCTCTATCTCTCTCTCATTATCTCTCTTTTGAGACCATCTCTGCGTTGATTGGTCGAACCGGTTCTTAGATATCATCTCATTCCATTTTCACTCACTTTTCTTCTAATTAGTTAGGTCTGGGTCTAGTGAGGCCGGCCAAGTGTCAGCTAACGTTGAAAAGAATGGAACCAAAAATGAAAGGGTTTCGATATCCTCCGGGGACCACAGGGCACAGGCATTCTGATATTGTACAGTACAGTAGTTCACGAGTACAGTAGTTCATTTTGGTGAGAATTTATGGCACGACAAAGCATCAGAGTTTGTTTATAATTTGTCGCCGAATAGTAAAATTGGAAAAGAGCTACAAAAGTTCTCGAACAATTTTCTGCACAATAGCTCTAGACTTTGAATTCGAATGTAAGAGTTTGAGCGGGTTGATCGAAGCTCAGTCTTGCGATCAGCTAAACTTTCCTCTTCAGAATAGTTATACCTATATATCATACTGAAAATAAATGATCGAGGTACAGTAAATAGAAATGAGGACTTTCTCAATTTTTACTCTTATCACAAATATTTTGTTGCACATGAACCGCTGAACAGCGAAAATCATTTCCTTTTTCTAGCCATTTGTGCGGATATGGAGGAATATTCGTCTTGTTTGCGACGAAAGTACTAGTCATTGTGTGAAATATTTTTTTATAGATCGTTCTTATTAATCTCAAAATGTAGGATTTTTCCTTTTTCGCTCTTTGGATGTGTTTTGCTCTTGACAGCCTATCTTGCTGACGCGTCGTTCTATGGCGTACTTCAAAAACCGTGAGGTGCATAGAGTAAAGAAATAGTGATTTCGTTGAATAAATATTATTTCATTGAATCGACACATACTCTGTTCCATGTACTGGTGGCGATTTCGATGTGGTTGTGCTACTTGCCTTAAAAATGAATTTCTGGAGGGCGATTCGGAGATTCTCTTGCCGCACCAGTTTTGCGTTTTGCCCCTTTTGGGATCTTCTATAATTTCCCGCTATGAAACCAATGCGTTTTTTGGATCCTTGCTATCTTTGCGAATGCTTTGAGTGTGCACTAGTAGTTTGATTTAGGGAATTGGTAGATGGAAATTTAGGGAACTTTATTAAGATTTTTTGTGATGTACATTTATGGAACATTGTGTGTGTATATATGTGTGTGTGTATGCGCTTGCTTAATTTTTTAAAATGTTGAAGTTTTTCATTGAAAATGGAAATTTCCTAATCAATTATTTTAAATTGCTGTTCTTATTGTTGCTTTCAAGATTTTTTAAAAGTCAAGCAAGATGTTAAAAATGACAGTGGTTTTAAGGAAATAGAGCTTTCGCTTGAACGGCATGCGGCCAACAATCTGAACGAACAGTTACGAATCTGACTGTTGTATTTTGTTTTGACAGATCTAGTGGCAGTCGAAAATAATTTTTAAAAAATAAATACACAAACCCATGTGTAGTGGATAGACAATGGCACGCGTGGCGCTGCAATGTTGTCCGCTGCCGCAGTCCGCTGTCGAGGTGCCGCCAGTAGCGGCGGTGGCGGAGGTCTCGTGGACTGCTGGTGGCGCCACCCCACGGTATGTCTTGTAGAAGCGGCACAGCTGTATGGCAATGGAGGCATTCATGGCGACGATCAGCACCACCGGTATCAGAAAAATGAAACAGGTGTCCAGCACGTTGATGACGCGCATGGTCATGGCGTATTTGGCGTTGAGGTTGCACTGAACCTGATCGTCGCGGACCTGCACCCCGGCCATCACCAGCAGATAGGTATGGGACAGTAGCGATCCGGCCAGCAGCAACAGAACCGTCTTCTTGGCGTTCTGAACCGTGCAGAGACGAGGTCGCTGCAGCGGGAAGCGAACCACGATGAAGCGGTCGAAGGTCGAGCAGACGATCACCCACACGGACATGCAGTTGGACACGGACGACACGAAGGTCAGCAGCTGGCATAGGCCCTGACGATTGTAGAGGTCGATGTCGTGCTTGCTGAGATACACGAGGAACAAGGTGAACAGGAAGCTGAAGTCGGCGCCGGCCAGAGCTGCCAAGTAGAAGCTGGACGAGCGGCTGCGCAGTGGCGCGCTGAGGAACAGCACGATGGACAGCAGGTTGCCCAGCATGCCGACGGCGATTATGACCGGTATGTAGACGTCGTTGAGCTGGATTAGTACAACTTGGATTAATTATGAGGAAGTCAAAGATTTGATGACCTAATTTCAATAATTTGAAAAGGATTTCCCTGTTTGTGGCAAAACATCTAAATTTTAAGACGTTTTGCCACTTAAACAGCCTTTTCAAATTCATAGTAACTAATGGCTTAATCTGGTGTTTAATGTTAAATCTTATGAAATCATATGAGATTAAATTAGCATATTGAAACTCTATTTTTCAGATA
>JAQGBY010003024.1:0-20643 GCA_034698785.1 Mycogona germanica
TCATGTCGTAATTGACTATGCATGTGGGTTGTTTTTCACATTTTTCGTGTGCGAGAGTACGCACGACTTTTTTATGTTTATTTTTTTTCTTCCAAATTAAGACTTCATGCAAATACCGACGACGTGGCTACATTTGACAAACACTTTTTACCCCCCAACTACTCGGGACAATCGTTAGTGGTGTAATATAATACGTCCCGCGAGACTTATTAGGACATTCGAATCGCGTTTCACCTGACCGCTAACTTCCCAACTAAGTTCTCTCTTATCTACTAGTTAATTTCTGTTTCCCCCGAGATATTGTCGTCGGCCAGTTTTCCCCCGTCATTATTTAACGCGTACAACCTTGGTGACCGTCGCCATTCCTGTGAGCGATGACCATGAACGCCTCTGGTCATTATTCGAGTTGGAGAATCGACCACTCGACCACTCTACCGAAGGTGGTGGAGCCATACTGTACTGTACAGTTTCACAAGTTGTGAAATGGAAAAAAATCAACAATTACCACAGTTCCCGCCTTCTGGCATTTTAACATCTCTCAGTGATTGATCCGCGCGCACCACAGAAAGTGATTGAGAGGAACGAAATTAATTAACAGACACCCTGTAGTTTCAAGATCATATTTGGAGATATGGCAATTACGCCTTGAAAAATTGAATTCCTGATTAAGAAAAAAAAAGGTTATTATCAGTAATCGCTACCAAGTGTTTAAATGCTCGAACTATTTATATATAACCTTACTTTTTAACCACCACCGAATTAACGCCCCGATATATTTTCAATAGCCGGACTAATCCAATTGCGTGCAACCATGTTTTCACGGTCAACACTTATATAGCGGAACACATGTTCGTAATTTTTAAGGTTGTTTTCTCGCCCGGTCCTCCCCCTCGCCCCTTGGTGGCGGCCCCGGACTGGCCCTCGGCCCGCCAGTCAACGATGCAATTAGTAATCCTGCAGTGACAGCCCTAATAAAAGTGTAACACGGGCGCCAGGGCGCGCGTGTGTTCGCTTTTTTAAGGAGAAGTTATAAACTTGGTTGTCGGAATTTCCGCATTATTAGTTCGAGATTGACGGGGAGGGGGGAGGATGTCCTATTGGCTTACCGCGGCCCCTCCAGGGGTTGGAAAAACGGTCGTTGAGGAGTTTAAACGGTTAGGACATTCAAACGTTTGATTGGAAATGGGGCTTCAATTAAAACGGTCAGTTCACACATGATACCTTTAAAATTTGGTGAAAAGCACTTTGGTGTATTTATTTTGCACACAATAGTACAAGGCGCCCTCGAGTGGCAATTCTGGGAACCATTAGCACAGCTGTCGAATCCCCGAGTAACACATATTCGAAATGTCGTGTTACAAATGAACGAAACCTTGGAATTTGTCTCATTATTTGCTTTTCTTGCATTTATTTCTTCATCCTCCCCAATCGGCGATCAAGAGTTATCTATCTCGTCAGCTCTTGACTTTTTACAGCTGTATCGAATGGCAGCAAGTGGGCGGGTCAACCTTTGGCCCTCGACACCCATACACGAGTTGGCGATATTTGAAATTTTGTGTCTTGAGCCCACCATGCTTTATCAACCGGATGGAGGCCCACCGAGTCCAAAAGACAATATCTATTGCGATCTCTTACACCTGACAGTTGTTAAATTCCCCGATACTTTGATTTTTAAAATGTCGTTCAATTTTACCTGTTTTCGATTTTATCTATAACCATTCTTGGAACAACGATCGATGGATTGGTCAAGTGTCAGGTCGGAGGATCGTGACGTTGTCGCAAAGGGACCTCAGTTACTTAATGGATTACAATTGTCATTGTTAGAGATTGATTTGTTTAAACAAAAAAGAAGGTAAATTGGTAACGAGCTGACTCGCGCGTTCTGATTTCGTGGCCAACCCCTTTTCGGCGAATGAATGTAATCAAACGTAATGAAATTTGTCGTGGTGGTGGAGAAGAAAAAAGTGGGGAGAAAAAGACAAACCGACACCACCAGGTTGTCCTGATAGCAAATGCACGACACGTTTTAGTTTTTGGCAACACCGGATCATATCTAATGAATCTCGCCATTAATAAATAACTGCGCTTAACGTTTTCGTGACCTCCAAAAACGTTTGGTTTATAGAGGCTCCACATTGAGCGACGTGTTTCGAATGAACTTGGTTACGAGTTTGAAGGGAGGAGGAGGAGGAGGAGGTCCCCCTTGTTGTTTTACCCCCCTGCGAACATGAACACTTTCCTCAACGGAGCGCACTCCTGAGACCCCCTCCTTAGGTTTCCTAAATTTCTGTGAATAATTCCATACAATCTTAAATGCCATTGTATTCGATCCTCCAGTTGTCCATTGATGTCACGGCCATTATCTTCTTTTGGATAGACTTTTTAATTTGTTAGTTAAAATATATATTCACGTCTTGGTTTTCACTGTCAAGGTGTCGCTTTATCTGCCAAATTGGAGCGTTTAGATATTCTTAACGGGCAATAGTCCAAAAGATACCTGAAACTGAACGAGTCAGCTGATTTTTTTTGGAACGTCACCAGAAGTAAAATAAAAAGGAAGACAGCGCCGGACGAGAAAAGACGAACAAGAATTTGTAATAACTCTTCTTACAATAAATAATAGTAAACTATTATATAAAAATCACGATTCACATCCAACAAATTTACCACATCCACAACTTCTGCTTCATTTTACACCATCAAGACTCTCAACCATCAAGACACCATCATGACCAGAAGTCATCTCTTGGTGACGATGTGGCTTGGCTCACTCTCGTTGTCCACCGATTTGGAATCGTGGACTCAGGAGAGGGTTTTTTGGGTTTTCGGTGCCACTCAGTTTAAATCGAAAGCGACTTTTCGTATATAAAGTCAGTTCTCCCCCTCCCCTTCCTTCCTTCATTTAGATTAGCCAACATTTATGATTAGGCATTCAATGGACGACAGCTGTTAATTGTATTCATTAGACGAAAGTTGAACAGCTTAATTTATTGCAGCGTTTCGTGTATGTGTGTGTGTAACTGTCTGATTACGAGGTGCCTTGAGGACCTTGTCTTCCGGAAAATGGAATTATTTAAATGAGCTTCGAAAACTATAATGTATCACGAATTCAATTTTTTTTAATCCATCATGAGGATTCGAGGAGGTATCCTCATTATGCCCTCTTTACTGGTCTAGCTTGACAGGAATTTTGATTCAATCGATTACACACTCAACATGTCGAAAAGCCGAATTGGTTTTTTTAAAAAAAATACTGTCATTTGTCGATTCTTTTGACCGCGTCTCAACGATTCCGTTAGCTTTTTACGCCATGTGGTTTTTATTGGTGCTCCGTTTAAACCGTTATGTTTCGTTGCGTGGAATTTGGCAGCGAACCGAGCAGCGCCACTTAGAATGCGGTAGATTAGCGGGAAATGTGTCGTCCGACTTACAATCGATAGGGGTGAAGAGTTTACTCGAGAATTAAGGTCACCATCGATCACCTTGACTGCTTATCAAATACTCTATTTTCGACATCATTTTCATTTCTCTACTCGCGTTTGTCGGAGACGGACATCTTGCTCGAGCGATTTTCTTTTTCTCTTTCACGATGATGAACTATTTCCGGTTGCTCCATGGACAATTTTAATGTGAATTCCTCGTAAATGGAAATTGAAATTGAAAAATCCGATAAGAAAAATGTTTTTTCGAGTACAGAAAGAAAGTCAGACAATCGTGCAAAATTAATTGATGTCGAGTCAAAGAACACGACATTTTCTATTTGTTTTTTGTTACATCGATGAATATTTTTCTGTGCGTCCTTATAAATAAATAATCTAAATAACGCATTTTTTAAAGTTTTCTTAACGATGTGTCTATTCTTCTTCAGCGTGTCTCAGATCTGTAGAATAACGGATCGGCAATTTTTTATTTATTAAATCGCTACGGCACCCTCCCTCCATAAACTCATATTACTTTATGAACAAAAAAATTGCCGGCGTAACTCTTTCATTGTTTTGAAGCAATAAATTTGACGGCGACATGAGTTCTGCAAGTGAGCTGCGTCGGGCGTGAAATTGCCGTGCGTAGGGAATCATCATCATCGGCGATTTAAGTCTCTTTCCCCTCTTCCTTCAGCAGCTAGCAGCGCCCCCACACTGCACACACGAGCGTTTTGCTCCAATTACTGCCAGTTGCCCTGATCCTGACCTCGCGCGGGTGACGGCGGCCATTTTTTTTTTTGTTTCTCTTCTTGATTGGGCCGCCACCGTTGACGCGTTCCTCCTCCTCCTCCGCAGAACCGGTTTCCCCCGTCATTGTTCGGTGCAATGCGACAATCGCGCGCTTCAGTTGGCGAACTGACGTGACTCTCTCATCAAGGATTTTTTTAGGGTGTACGGTCCTCCATCGGCGACGCCTTTTTGACTATAGGCGGCGTGCGGCGGCATAGCGGGTGGCGCCACCTATGTTTTGCAATTTGATGTTTCCGCTTTGAATGAAAAATGCAGATCATGTTATATTGATTTCCTGAAAATGATGACAAATTTTGTTTGTTCGGCAAAACCTGAAACAGTCATTTTGGAATTTTTTAATTACTATTCTGGGTCCACATTCTCGTCTTTCAAATTTGATTCTCAAAATCAAATTACGTCATTTGCGCATGCGCACAAAACAGAATGGGTGAAATTGGGTATTGTGCGCATGAGCAGATGACGTAATTTGATTTTGAGAATTAAATTCCTGAAGTTCGTTTCAAATAAATATTAGTTGTTGTTTTTAAACATTTTTTAAGGCAGAATAATCGTTTTATAATTCCAAATTACATGTTGTAGATGGCGCTGTCGATTGACCAGATCGAGCTGGGCGAGTCTTTTCCATTTGTTTCTGTTTCTGACTGACCATGAAGACACACTCCATGGTCAATCAGAAACAGGTGGAAAGGTTGCTCACTGATGCTCGAAGTTGTCATTAGATTTATCGACTTGACAGCTCACAGCGTCCTCCAGGTAGAGTAGTTGTCGCCCATACGTTATGTCGTACGTGTGCGGTTTGATTGTTGCTCCGTTTCGTCGACCATTGACAATGGCCTTTCGAGCAGCAAATTTGTGTCGGGGAGAATAAAAAACAACAATTGGCTCTCGCGGTATTGCATTGACAAGTGTTTTTTTGACTGTATCTTATCTTTTGGGGGGCTCGTTTGGGTTGGTTGAACAAACCGGGAGCTCCGCTTACTGATCTTGTCGCCATCTCGTGAGCGATCGGCGCACCATGATGCCCGCAACAAGATCCTTACAGATGGACTTAAGCTTGATGATGGACAAGATCCTTCAGATGGACTTAAGCTTTTTTCGTGATTTGTAATTTTCACATTTAGTTAATTGAGACATTAAAATTGTCAATTCGATTAAATAATATATGCTGAAAACGTGGATCCAGTTATCAAATTTATCAAGGCAATTTCAAAGTCTTGAAACTTGAACTACTTCATAAATCAATTTTCTTGAGATCATATTCTTTTTTAAGTAACAACTTTCCAGTAGAGCCAAAATAAACAAAGAAATTTGAAATTTCATTCATTCAGTTTACATATAATCATTTTTTTTAAAAAATGATTTGTTTTGCAAAGCTGGCAAACCGTAAGACAAATTTAGGAAAACCAATTTTCCTGCTTCTTGTCTGAATTCCGTGACCGCTAAAGTGCGAAACATTTCTCACGCAAACAAAAAAATAGCGCTTCCTCAATCTCTCTGAGCGAATTTAAAAAAAAGAATGCGTTCACTATCAAGATGTGCGCCATCTCAAAACCTAAATGTAGTGTCCAATTAAACGTCCTGGGGCGAAGGAGGGGGAAGGGCATCTCTTCACGGACTAGTGTTCCAATGCAATTTGAAATTGAATCCTACTTCATATCGGAATGTGGTAAAAATGTTGATTACGTGAGGGTAGGTAAAATATTTTTGTGCGGAGGAACGCAGCCTTCGCTATACAAATTTCATTAGAAGCTCTCGACTAGGTGTGCGTGGGAAGTTTTAAGGTAATTCGGAACGTAAATATTCCAATCAAAAAAATTGGTACACACACACGGAAGGAGGGTGAGGGGCGAGGGCGGGAGTTCATTCATGCACTAGGACGGTTCTATCCTCCTGAGACCAGTTGTTATACAAAATTTTAGGTCTTTTAAGAATATTATAAAATTATAATCGGTCGTCTTGGATTTCTTGAAAAATATTTCGCCATTTATCAGGTGGCGTTCAAATTCAGGAAGGCCACCAGAGGGCACGACACACTTTAGTGCAAACTTCAAAGACAGTTTTAAGGTGACGTTGATGACGTCAAAACTAATTATATTTTGTGTTGAACACTCATTCAAATATTTATTTTTGGTTGTGAGGATACACCGAGGTTCAAGGGCGTTCAAACCGATTTCCGGTTGAACCACCATCCAGGAAAAGAAATGGGCATATATATGCAATATGTACATTTTTCCGCGTTTTTCATTTACTCTTCTTCTTTTATGACACCCATTATGATCGCGCTGCAAATACGACAGCACCCGTGTCCAAGTACTTCCTGTATATTCGGTGTACATGTATGAGCGGAACTATAAAAAAAAATACGTTGAAAGCGAAAATGCGCTCATCCTCCAGACTCCTATTTGCTTAATCATTATACAATGGCGCAATTAATGAAGACTCGTTCTTGCTTCTTTTTATTTAAAATTCGTGCAACGATGTGTTCGCGGTTGTCTATCTAGGTGGCGCATCGGGCGGTCATGTCGCCTGCGGTGCGAGGAAAAACCGTTTTTTATTGGTTATACGTCTCCCGTATACATGGCCTTAACAAGGAAGGGCTTCTGTGTATGAAAGTATTTTTTTGCATTGTAATTTTCATAATCGCGAGATGAGGTGTCGAGAGTGTTTGCTTACTGTTTACATACATTGTAACACATGAGGTCATGCCAACGTTTATGTACAGAGCTACTGCGGACCTATGTACTGTATGTACATGCAGGTACATGTCAACATGGACTTTTTAACAGGTCCATCGTTGTTTAATTGTTTCGGAGAGAGAACGCTTCCTGTGATTTTTCGCGTTTGGAAAAGAAGCGGCTTCGTTACCTTTTTTCGTCGGTGCGCAATTAAGTTTTAGCGGTTATTTATTTATTATTTTTTTAATACAGCGTTGCAATTAGCTGCCACCTAGACTAGACTATGAATATGCGACCCCGGAATCAACAATATAACCATGATATTTCGTTTCATCGCCTTGCCAGTGTAATTGATGAGAGTCGCAGCCCAACATTTTACATCCCAGTTGTCCGATGAATAATAATGACAAGTCCCGGAAACCAAAAAAATAAATAGATTGGATAACTTTTTTAAAAAATACGAATTCTATTCTGAATAAAAAATACCAGTCCAGGGCGCTCACCATTTTCAATTGGCATAACGTGTTCCGGGAATTCTAATCTTATTTCGGTAATAATCTATTAATTACTGAGGCAGACGACGTATGCCGGAAACAAGACTTCACTTTCTAACGACTGACATATCAAATGATTTGCTACTCACGCTGATTTATCTGATTTGCATTTAAATTGGTCGGGGTAATTAATCGCCCTATAATTTTTAATTCGGCTCCGGTTCTGGCTCGCCGTTGGACAAACACCTGTATATTCATATTCAATTCTTATTTTAATTTCAGTTATTCCGTCATTTGACAGACGAGATTTTAAAAAAATTGAAAAATTGAAAATTGAAATTATTTTTAGAATATTACCGGAAGATCATCACAGATGAAAGGTCAGACAAAAAAAATGACCAAGAAAACGAGTCCGTTGTTTTCAGGGATGAGAATGTACCTTTTTCTCTCACTTCGTTCGCTGTATATTTAAATTTTTTGACTATAAAAACGGGTTAAACGAATGTAACCTGTTGCTTGGTGGTGGTGGTGTCACGAAAGTCGTTATTCACGTCACGGAGACGAACACCCATGAAAATAATTTGAGAAGAAAAGATAAAGGAGAAGAAAAAAACGAGGGCTTTACGAAAACGAGAAGATCTCGAGGTGACTAAGCAGCCGTTTTGGGCGGATAACCGGAAGAGCTCAAGAGGGGAGGGAGGGTTCGGTCGATGAGAGAACGACATGGAAATTATCCTGAGTCGATCAGGCATGCACGAATCCCTCCACTGACACTCCGCATGAATGGGGTCGTCACTGTCCTAAGTGCGTCGCGCAGCAACCGATCTAGCGCAATTTTCAGAAGAGAAAAAAAAACATCCGTGACGAATGTAAAATTTGAAGAAAGAAAAAAACCATAGCCGTGACAACCCGATAAAAACTTTTAATTAATTTAGGATGGTTGAAGTATTTTCTACGAACACGAAGGTGGTCCACGTCGAAAGTTTTGAGAAAAAAGGTGAACGTGGTAACATCTAGCTTTACATCTCTTTGCTGGCCATCACCTCTCGACCACTTGACACGCAACTGCAGTTTTGCTTAGGGAAGCGGATTAGGTTGCGACTCACGTGTAACCGATGTACAACACATTTCAGCTGTAAACATGTTGACCAACAGAAAGGGAGAAGAACAAAAAAATCACGAAAATGTTGCCCCGTGATCGTAATGTCCAGTTCGCGTTCGTCTGGGAAACACAAGTGACAGTTGGGATTTCGTCAAGTTCTGAATATAAATTTCGACAAGAGCGAGAAACAAGAAACGGCTTTCCGTTGCTTTCTCGAGTCATTAACGCCTTTCATTTGTTATATCCTTGAACGCAGATTGCTTTAAATTTTAATTTTAATGAACAACGAAGGTACGGACAAAACGGGTGATCCGACTCGATTTCGGTATTTAAAATCTGGACACAGTGACCTATCGAAATGCAATCACAAAAATGTTTCCATTTAAGATCTTAAATTATCAGAACAAACTTAATTCGAAATAGTTGGATGCAGCAGAAGTTTCAAACATTGTGTTTAAATTGTTTGCTGCCCTTATGAGGTCAATCCGCTGCTATTGGAGATCCAATAACTCTTGAAGCGGTTCTTTTGGACAAATGCTCTTTTGAAGATTCCAGCGCACTCAGCGATGGTGCGTTGGAATCTTATTATATTGAATATATGAAATGGAATCAGTAGCAAAAGCGCCAACTTGTGGCGGCAATTCTACTCTGTCGTCCTTATGAGGTCAATCCGTTGCTCTTGGAGATCCAATAACTCTTGAAGGATTTGATAACGGTTCTCTTGGACAAATGCTCTTTTGAAGATTCCAGCGCAGGTGATGCGTTGAATCTTATTGTATTGAAATATGAAATGGAATTTGGAGCAAAAGCGCCAAATTGTGAGGTCAATCCGCTGCTCTTGGAGATCCAATAACTCTTGACGGTTCTTTTGGACAAATGCTCTTTTGAAGATTCCAGTGCACCCAGCGGTGGTGCGTTGGAATCTTATTATATTGAATACATAAAATGGAATTTTACGCAAAAGAGCCAACTTGTGGCGGCAATTGTACTCTGCCGACACCTGCCACATAATGCAATCGGCGCCACCTAGGGCTAAAGAGCAAAAATGTCGAGTTTGCCAAAAACGGAATCCACAGCGCTCGCTCAAGTTTATCATGACGACGATCGAAACGACTCGAGCGTAATAGAAGTTCTGCTCGTCCCCACCTTCATACTTTTTAATTCAACCGTCCTCCTCCTCCCCCCTGTTCACCCCTGTACCTCCCGTTCACTTGTCCGACTCAGTGGAACACTGCGCATGCGCAGGCGACCGGAGCAGCGCACCAAGCGAAAGTGAGATTCTTTCCCCTGATAAAAGGTTCGGCGTTAATCTCAGGTGTGTGTGTGTGTGTGGGCAAAGCAGGCAGGCGTAAATATAGGCGCACGAATATCCACACGGTCGACACAAAAGACTTGCTCGGTTAACGGTGACCGGCTAGGCCTATCTGCCGCACTAGCACTAGCACCAGCAGCAGCCGGAGACCGGGGGTGGTTAGGAGGAGGAGGAGGAGGAGGGCGGTTGTGATCGTAAAAACGCCACGACGCGGGCATAAGGTCACCGATGCACAAAAAATAGAAGAACTTCACACTCGTCGTCACAAACTCTCGAGGTGTAAGTTACGACGACCGCGCTCTTTTTGTCCACGCTGTGTACTGTGACTCGATAACGAGCGCTTGGACATTTTTTATTTCCTTCTCGAGACCCCCAACACCTTAACGGGACACCTTTGATGAGGGGAGCCAGAAGGAAAAAAATCCGAAAATGAAAATGCTGGACGCGAACGGGACGTCCCGGCTCCGAGTTTACCGCTGAGGGTTCATGGTCAGACTTTTTATTGTTCGCCTCTGGTGGCGTTCTCCAGAGGGTCAGTTGTTTCTCGATACCGGTATTGAACATGTGCAGAAACAGAATTGTGTTTTTTTTAAACCACTATTGACCATTGAGCGCTGTTTCGGTGCTCTTGGAATTTGGATTGCTGAGCGCAACTAGCGTCGACAGTTGCAAGCAGCCAGGTGAGTCGCCAAATGACGGAACATGGGATCTCAGGAGAGACAATAAATATGCGTGGGATGTCACGTAGCAGTTAACCCAAACACGTCCACATTAGACTTGTGACTATTCAAATGAGGACAGTGGATGTCAGAGCGAGCAAATACTGGATGTCGGAAATTCATAATTTATTTCCGACGGTCGGATTAAAATGATACTTTACTTGGATGACCGTGTGAACGCTGCGGGGTTAAATTCGACAACCTATTCTATAAAAAAAGGACATTTCCATTTTCTAGCGACAATGTAGTATCATTAGTGCAATGGTCACGTCTCACTCAATTATCAAATTCATAATTGATCAAAATTGAGACAAAATGGTTCAGCAAGACGTGACGTCACCAGATGAGGCGTTAACCGACAACACTGTGGCCTTTGTTTACTGCATACACCCTGTTTCACAACCTGTCATTTCTCCTGTCTGTTTCAACCTCATAATTGTAAAGCTCAAAACATGCGAACCTTATTTTATCGAATTAAGAGATGATTCGATATTGTGGGTACATGATTTTTTTCAAAGCGCGCCTATACTTTACTTTAAGAGGCTTGTTGGGGGTTGACGCATACCCTTTGATAATTACACGCATGGCCACCGCAATAACTTTCCCCACAGGATATACGGTAGTGGCGGTAAGTATTTCGTATTCATGAGGGTTGAGTACATTGTGTCCACCAACAAACGACGCCACCGTCGCCATCGGTAGAAGCGATTCCATTCCGGAGGATCTTTGTCTTTCGACTGTGCAATCCGGATTGCAATTGGATTTATGGATACATTTCCGATAAAATTCCACATCAAGCTAGTTGCTAAAAATTGATCTTGAAATTCCTTTGACCGGAAATCAGAGCTTACGCTACCGAACGTTGCAACCATGGGGCAAATTACGTGCTCTGGTTTCAGGACTGTGGAAGGAAACGACCGGTCCTATTCATGTAATGACATCCCGAGCCCGGTTACAATACCATTCAGCGAGTCCCTCAATTAACCCCCGGATAAAATGCCTCGAGGTAATACACTCCCTGTCACACCTTGAGGGAGCAGGGTGGTGGACACAGGGTTTCCTTTCGAAAGTCCGCCGTTGTCCAGTTGACCTCTCGCGTCAAACGTAAATGACGGTCTCGCCCAGTACTACATCCCCCATCCCTCTAATTTGCGTTCTAGCTGCACCCACTGCCCACCTACACCCCCATTTTCTCATTCTCTTTTTTTATCTAGTCTCTCCACATGTGTTCACCTTCCTTCAATACCAAGGATGCGGGGGAACTTCCGAGTTGTTATGTCATAGGCTTTTAATTCTTTTTCACTTTCTTTCTCTCTCTTATTGCTGTCAAAACCATTAACTTCCTGTCGACCTCGGGTGGCTGATCAGTTGAGAGCAACGTCGCCGGTGGGGCTCTATGACCGAAGGTTTTCAACCACTTTGTAAGAACCTGACTAAACGTCTTCAACGTGCGTTGACATTAATGACAATGCTGATAAAAATCTTGATTAATTAAATTAACACATTCAGCGTGAGAGCAAAATTTACCAAAACTTTGAAATTTCATTAAGGTGATCGTCTGTTTTTAAATGTCTCTTCGTAAATGTAGTCAGGTGTAATCGTTTGAATAAATGAAAGCATTTGGACAACATAAAAGCACTTGACCGGGTAAGTAAGGGCCTGCTCATGTAGAAGCTTCTAATTGACGGAATAAAAGCGCTTGATGAAACGAAATCGTTTGACCAAGTGAAAACACTTGACAGCATTTGACAATACAATCTTCAATCATTTAGCCAATTTTAAAACGTTCGATATAAAAAATAATGAGAATAGGACGCCTTCGGACGTTCGATATCACTCAGACACAGACTTGCCTCAAAATTCCAAAAACAATATTGTGCATTACTACACTTGTTAAAAATAATAAAAGGGATCCATAGTTTCAGATTCACCTTGTATATACAAAATAGCTCTTTTGAAATTTAGAAAAATAACTGTTAAGAAATCATGTCGTTCATTTGAGTGACCGAGAACAGGTTAAAGGTGAACCGCCGCCGCATTTCGACGGAGAAGGAGGAAGGAAGGGAAGAAGCAAGGTTAAGGACAACAACCGAAAATCTTGTACCGTTATTTTGCCTGCGGAGCCAGTTTTTAACATTGAAGGATGGAGAGAAACGCGAGATGGAATCTCTCTGAGCATGCGAGGTCCGTCTCCTCCTCGCCCTCAGTCGACCCCTGCTCCCGTGTCCACCCCCCCCCCTCCTCCTTCCCCGTCTACCGGTTTTTCGCAACCCCCAAAATGTTGTCTCTCGTCCCTCTCGACAGTGTACCCCACCTTCCTCCTCCCCCCAGACTACCACCACCACCTCACTTTCACTATAACTCTCACCGGTGTTTGCTTGATTGTTACCGACAAACAGCAGGTAAGAGTCTTCGGCTCTGCAATTAAGCGCGCAACGAGATCTAAATTCTAGAGTCTCATCTACTGACTTTGAGCGGACTAATCCAACGATAGTAAAACTGTAGCGTCTTTCGTCAACAAAATCGAAGGCAATTGTGTAGATGGCGCTTCCATTAGCAAATCATTTAAACGTTAATATTAATCGTGAAATTTAACAACGTTACTGATTTCCAAATTTTGGACAAAAAGACGAATTGATTGGTTAATTGAGGCGCGTTTGTTGTGTGATGTTTTTTGTTGCGATTAGGGCTGAGGAGAAATATATTTTTTAATTCACTGTAGTTAACTGCACTACAGGATTTTCTGTACCCCTCTTGGTGTTTGGGCACTATGTGAGGTGAACATTCTCACCAGTACCCCGGGATCGAAATATTCGAGAGCCCGCGCCAGGAATCGAACCCGGGACCACCGAGCCACAGTCAATCGCAATACCAACTGGGCTACGATGAGTCTTTCTTGTTTTGTTTCTTGTTTTTCTTGTAATTGCTTCTTGAATTTCACCCTGGAGCCGGTAAGGCGTTGGTTGGTCCAAGGATATTTTTCTACGGAAACGAGAGTTGCGCCTCGCTGCGTTTGTTTCCGGAAACGTTGGATCATTACGGTTTTCTCGAAAAACTCTCATTTCGCCCCTAGAGCTAGACCCGGATTTATCTATTGTTGTCAACGACTTTGACTGGCTAACTGAAGCGTTTCACGTATTTCAGCCCATAACTAAGACTTTCACACAAAGTCCGAGGGGATGGACACCGCCGATGAGAAGCAGGAAAACAAGAACAAAAAAAAACTCTAAGGGGGCGGGAACTATATAGATTGTTTTTGGGGAGCTTTTATTTTTTTTCGGGCATCCGTTCTTTGGTTGTCCGTCACTTATTTAGCCTTACGCCTACCCGGGGAGGACTGGCTCGTCATCCTGTTCAGGTATAATCCAACCCAAAGAAAAATCAGAAATAGTTTAGAATTGGTCCGCCTAGGTTTTAAACCTAATTTGCTTCTTCCGCATGCCCCTACCTCCACCTATTATACAACCCCTCGTTGCACCTAACCCCGGCGTTGCCCCCTAAAGAATGGCCAACCCCGCGCCCCGAAGACAAAGTGACAACACTAGATGTTTCCTGAGAGCAAAAAACAAAACGAAGATTCGCTTCGGATGTTACATGGCCGCCAGGTGGCGCGTCTCTGCTCCAAACAAGTTGAGTTGAATAATTGCATTAATATTAATTGTTTCTATTCTCGTAATCAAATGGATTCGATCCAGGCGTTTGTTCTTTCACAAAGGGAAACTAGTATTAAATTCGTTTTTCGATTTAGCTTCAGTTGCCGATATCAAAATGTAATAAATATGTTGCCAAATAAACTACTGTTTTTGGAAGCACATTTTCGAAGTGGTGACGTTACGCTTTCTTGAAATGGGCTCTTGGAGAAACATGTCACTTTGTCTTAAAGTGTTGTCGCTTTTTCAATTTTCGACGGCCATTTTGGATTCATGACGTCACATTTGGCCAGTAGAGAGAGCACGGTCCATTAGCGCTGACGTTGCCTCACAATCACCGTACGTAAGCCGAACAAATTTACGATCATCCTGTACACACGGAAATTGCGAGTTGAGGCGATCCGAAAAATATACATTAGAAGAAAAACGAATGGACAAAAGGAGCGAATGGTCTCTCGATTGAGGCTGCCGTGAATACGAATTATTTAGTGAAAAAATAACAGATAGCCATTCGCCTAACCCCATGGTGCCAATCCCTACCAATGTTGGGCAATTCTGTTTTCTGACCAAGCGGGGGCAATGGTGTGGTAACGCACGTAGCTCACGTTAACGCTGCCCATGTCCCGAACCTCTTATTCATATTTCACTTTTAAGGCAAGCACGTGTCGGGCATCGCAAATTTCGGGTTTAGGTAAGGCCTAGCCGAATGGCTTCGGGGAGGTCAAACGAGGTCCTTCGGTGAAAATCGTTTTTCTTTTTCTTTTTCTCCTCCCCCCCCCCACCACCTTTCTCTTGCCTCACCTCTCATTCTCTCTCTCGTCAAGTCTTTTGCCATTGCGGTTTAATTAACAATCAGACCGAGTTCCGATTTGAAAAGTGAACGGATATGAAGAAAAGGAGCTATTGACTAAAAGATGTGGTCTCTCTTTTTTTACCACCCGTCCCGTCTTCAATGGAAAACGGTTTTGCAGCTGCAACTCACGTAAATACCTGATCACTCTCTCTCGTTCACTTCCATTGGGATCGGAGCACGAACAAAAACTAACGTGGCATTTTCCAGTTGATAATGGTGAACTACATCCACCTGAGGCCGTGGACACCGAACAAATGGCCAGCAACCGTGATAGAGGTCTTTGTGGACATTAGATTAATTTTAGGCGTTGAAAATGGTCTGGATTTCGTTGATGACGTTGAGACGTTTATCTGTCAAACATTTCCTGACTTCCTTCCGACCTTCCGCCTTAACGAAATTGAATCAAATTTGAGCGGTAGATAGTTCAGCAAATTTTTAGTTGAGTGAAAGTTATTTGAGGTCTCGGTGTTGCGTATTTCTCGAGATATCAGCCGTTGAAGTTTCGCCATTCCAATATTAAAATTCCAATATGGCGTCTCCACTTGACCAAAATGGCGCTGATCTTTTCGAACGCCAATCACGTGCTACCATTGATGCCAGCGACATTTGCCACACTAGATCCCGAGTTTCTAATTATTATTCAATTAACACCTCAGACGAATCTCCAGTGTTTCCAGATAACCTGAGACGGAGGTCCCAGGAGGTGGCAAGATAAACTTGTCCAAAGAGGAGGCGCGCGTTGAAAGTGAACGCGGATAAACTTGTCAAAGAGCGAGTTTGGCCTTACTCGTCACTGCGCATGCTCAGTCTGCTGTCCAATTTTTTCGTCTCTCAACTGTTTGCGTATTCGATAAACGGGATTCGTGCTTTTGATTGAGGCTCGACGATGAAGGGCGTTTATTAAATATGGCACGTCTTCAGGGTGCTTTTCTGGGTGCGCCATCATTCGGTTACAGTCAACTTTGTCATTTTGATGTCGCACTGTTCCGATATGATAAAATCATTTTTTTAAAAAGGTCTTGATATGATAATATATTTTTTAATCATGTCTCACCGTGTCACGTCGTGTCATGTTGAATGTCGGTGCGCATAACGTCAAAAATGAGACCTGGCTGAACAAGGTATCGTCATGTGGCTCACGTCCAGTCAGGTCACCTCTCCCCGCATGTCCATGGAATCTGGGACGTAGGGAAATTGTAGTTGTAATTGTGGGATTCGAACTCGAGACTCAGTGAAGCACGAAGCGCAGCTGTTATTGAACGGGAATGTTCTAAGCGAGCGCTCGTCGGCGATTAGAGAGCCATTAGCGGTTGAACGCGAGAGGAGAGAACACGATTTCAGAAATGCATTTTTAGCAATCACCAACAACCAGCGGCACCGTTGCGGTATCGCCATTAAGCGAAAAGCGCGCCTGTTCCCATCAATAAAAAGGTAGGAGGAAGTGGCCGGGCCAAACCCGGAAGCTGTGTGATCGGTGCAGGCGACGACGGCCCCGTTCAAGGCCTCGTCGAAATACACTTTCGCCGCGCACAATACGCGGTGCGGGCGTAATTGTAACGGGGAGGAATCGCAATCGTCATAGTCAAGAGGGTCTAGACTAACGGGAACATCTCTTTTATATTTTTGAAGGACGGTTTGAGACACGGAACGGAATATATTATGCTCGGTGTGATGATGGGTGGGGGTGGTCAGGGAGGGGCGTGGAGGATCCAGATCTCGATTCCCTCCCTGGTTCAGAGCTGGGAAACGCATTGGCGTAAAACCTCGACTGCGAGTTGGTCATGTGTAAGGAAATGGGAAGGTGGGTAAGGAAGACGATAGGAAAAGGTTTTTTATAGGGATTCGTCATTTGCAGGACATTGAAATTTTATAAGGATTCGTCATTTATTATTAATTGATTTAAATAGTTTGAAAAAATTGTCTAAAATAAATTAAATTCGACTGCGGGTTGGTTTACGAGTCATGTCTAAGGAAATGGGAAAGTGGGTGGTAAGGAAGACGAAAGGAAAAGGTTTAAAGTCATTGCGTACATCATTGAAATTTTATACGGATTCGTCATTTTTTTAGTTGCTTTAAATAGTTTGAAAAAATGGTCTAAATAAATTAAATTTACCGATCGTTGTTTAAAAAAATTAATGTTTGTTAAGGATGTTCACCCCAGGGGGCGACTTGGTAATTTTGCCTAACCTAATCCGCCTAGGAAAGGGATCTTTAACGTGTCCTTGATATCGTATAGGCGTGGGTTAAGATTTTACTTCCATTCCGAAAGAATTTCTCTCGAAAAATTCAGGTGTCGGTCGGGAATCGAAACCGCGATACGGGCATTGAAGGCAAGCACGCCACGTTGTTTAAAATAATTCGAATTTTTGATGTTTTAAATTATTGTCGAAACAATGGTTAAATATGGGGTGAAAATTGTATTCGGTTGGTGATTAAATCGATTCAAATTGTCGGAAAGGTGAACGAAATCATATTTGGAAGCCATTTTCAATATCGAGACAACCTTCCCTTCTTCCTAATAAATTGATGAGTGAGCAAATTATTTCCGAAACAATCAATATTTGATGGTTTAATAAATTCGTATCGCCCTAAAAAAAAAAAAAAACCAGCCGACGCAACAAAAACTGCATCCACCCCACGAATGGCTTAAACTTAAAGAAATCCGTCCGTCTTATCCACAGATCATTAAATCTTGTAATTCATATTTTATTGGCGACCGTGGAATGCGGTGCCATTTCTTGAACACAAATCTAATGAGGTTGGGGGAGGTGGATAAGGAGGAGGAGGAATGGAGAGAGGGAAGGAGGCCTGTATAGGGTACACTAAGAAGAAAAAACTTCGTGGGCGCGGGTTGGGATTGTGTATTGCATAGGTACAATTACAAAAGAAATGTGGGGGTGGGGGAATAATGGTGGTGGTCCTGCGTAGGTAGCTCTCTCTCTCTCTCTCTCTCTCTATCGCTCTCCCTCATGGAGCTTGGGGACACGGGAATTCATAAAAACTATAGCAGTGGCCGTGACCCTTTCCCCACGTCTCATTTTTTTCTTCTTCTCTTCTTCTATCAAGATACTTCGCCGCATTAGTGAGAGAGGCCATCTCGATAATGCTTTTTTATACATGATGGGTGGCTCGTCAAATATTTTTTGTCTCCACCGTGAACGTACCTCCATCACCCCACCTTGAATTTTTTTATAGATATTTTTTTTTGGCGGGAGTTTGTTCTCGCACAGATGTTCTAAGTAAGAGGTTCTGAATACGGTGAGTTCCGCTTTCGATTTTACTGTCAGGAAATCAGGTTTCATCGTTATGAAAAACGATGAAGCGAAAAATCGTCAGCTGGGAGAATTAATTGCCTATTTATTACAACAGGTAAGTCTGCCGAAATTATTCGATTCCCAATATCCTCAAAACGGTACAGTATGGTTTTCTTAAAAATTAAGAAAAGAAAGAGTGAGGATAAAATTCGACAATCCACGGCGCGCCCCCTAAAAAAAATCAATCGTCAATAGGATTCGATTCGCCATCGTCGATGCGAATGACACCAGGTAATTTAAGTCCTTCCCCCAAAAAAAATGTCATTCGGAAACGTGTGACACATTACATTGTATCAGGTTGGTGCGTTTGCAATGTAATAGCAAGGAGAAAAAATACCAAAAAAGAAAAAAAGAAATGACGAAGTAAAAGGTTGTTTGTGTTAAGGGGAGTGTGAAACGATCGAATTGCTGCCATTTTTTTTTAAACTTTATTTTCTCTTGTTACGGACCGACCTACCGTTATGGTGGAAGGAATAAAAATAGTTTGTGTAATGGGTCGCGCATTGCCGGTGGCCAGAAATAGCAATCGTAAAAAAAAAGTTAAATAAACGGTAGATGCGCTATCCTGATTCGACCATAATAAAGCGATAGACCAATTGATTTCGCGCGGAGTTTCAATGCGCGAAACCGGAAGTGCCTCTTGTACACCCATTGTTACCGTTTCCGATGTTACGCGGTCGTGAAATTGTCGAGTTTAAGGTCGATTTAATTTAATTTCAAGCGCAGTAAATGTGGAAATGCATAACAACCCCTGTCAGTATTAAATTAATTGAGAAAAATACCACACACAGCTTTAGTTTGCTCAGGAATCTTTTGTAGGAGAGAACACCATTTTTTAGACACAAGATTCACGTTAACTTTAAAATATTTCTTGCGCTTTTGGATCTTGGAATAAAATGTAATATTTGTTTGACACATTAATAACAATTGTATAGTCAGTCGCAATAATAACTTTCAAAACTTGGATCTGTTAGAACAGGGTAAATAAATTATAATAAAATAAAGCATACGCAACTCTCGTATCAGTTACGTCATCAGCTAAGTATAAGATGGAACATTGAGATTGCCCATTCTATCCATAGAGGACGCCGGTCACTGCTTTTCTTATCTGTTGGACCATCATGCCATCCGTCTGTCTACAGACAAATTAAGTAATTGTCAGTGGATTTTTTTTTCCCGTGAGATTATTTGCTGACTATTTTAGATTATTTTAGCCATTTATTCAATGTAAGAAACGCCGGAAGTCGACATCTTCAAGTTCTCCAGATTGGAGGCGTCAAATTCTTATTGAGATATTAAACGCTTTCAATTGCGTTATATGAAACCTAATTCTGCAGTCAGATGGCGCTACAACTCATATCGCGATAAGCCCACGGAATGAGGAGGCTTTCTTCATGTAACGGTCGTATTGTGATGATGAGGTTGGCGGGGGTCGATTCGCGTGGGCGGAACTCGAAACGAAATAACTGGACGCCGCTCAACCGATTTTTAGGCGGCCGCCCCACCAACGACAAATCGGGAGGGAGGAGAGAAAAAATCTATCAGCTTTTGCATGCCGAACGTGCAAAAGATGTAGTTCTTTTTATATTTTTTGCGAACGCGACCGAATAAAAATAAAAATTCCCTCCCCCGCGCGAGGAAGTGATTATTTGCACGAATAAACTGCTCGAGCAGGGCGAGGTGATACACGACCGAACACATACACATATACACGGCCCGCTTACCATGGCCCCCAAAAATTGCTTCTACAGTCGGGCGATCCATCAAGGACAAACCACGCCGACGAGGAACACCGATCAACAGGTTGAGATTTGAACCGGCAATATTGGAATCTTCCATCTCATGAGATTATGAGAAACAAGATTTGACACGCTTGGAGTTTCTATTTCCTTAATAAACTTGTCGGGATACAATTATCCCGCTGAAAGGGAGATTTCCTCCGGGTTTTGTCGAACGCTTTCCAAAGATCTACGGGGAAATATTGCGCGCGCGGACTGGAGATTTTTTTCAAAATGACATATGACTTCCTTCAAAATGAATACAAAATTTTAATTGACATAAGAGTGTACTTTGGTTTCTGGTCATTATGTCAATTAAATTAATTTTCACCTGCGTGTGGCGTTTCATGTATTGCAATACCGTCTTTTGACGTATATTGAGCGCACCACAAAAATCTTATTCCTATCTCCAACCCTCTCCGTTTAATACGCCTAATTTCGTTTAGGTCTCTCTTTTTCTACTTCTTCGAAATCTCTTTCTACTTCTTCTCGGTGAAGAAGTAGAAAGAGAGAG
>JAQGBY010003025.1:0-20638 GCA_034698785.1 Mycogona germanica
GTACAGGTGATATGAATCCAGGATTTTATTATGATTGGCCAACACAAACACCACTCATTTGTGAGAATGTTTCAAGTGAAGATTATTTGAGATAAAAAATCGAAAACTGTGGTGTGGGCTCGTTTTATATTTCGCCCATGACATTATTCTCGCTTTTTTAGCCGAATAAACATTGGCCAGGAAAATCCAATACATAATGTATATGGTACAATTTCAGTTGTCTAGCCAGAGATTTGTCTGGTACTCTAGTAGACTTTGGAATAGACTTCGATGAAATTGGTTTCGGTGAATGGATTCGAAAAGAACCATAGACGTTGTTAATCACGGACATTGGCGTAACAGTTGGTCCGATGTCCGATGCGATTTAAGTACGAATAGTTCGACCATTAAGCGCTCCTAGCGGTGAATTGTTTTCATTTGTGAGGCTTAGCGGCGAAATGTGCGCCACCTAGTGATAGCACCCTTATTTTCGAAGAAATAAATTAACTTGTCCGTTCAAAATGGATACATTATATTAGAAAGAAATTGTAACAGTTTACTTTTCTGTTCGCGTGACTTGAACTGAATATCGGTTTCAAAAAAGCGTTACAGCTTGGATCGCCGGTTGAAACGAGGTTTGAACAGTTATATATTATAATTACAATTACAAATTTTGTCCGCAAGCAGCCCCCAAGCCCCGGCAGCCTTATAATACCTTAGAATACAGGTGTTCAGATTGAGGTGCTACACCTACAGGTATTTTAATGTATCTCGTATTGCCGACAGCTGGAGAAGATGAGGGTACACATGGTGGAGGAGGAGAGTGGGGGTGGAGAGCAAATGTCAAGCGAATGATTCCCCTTCGAAGAGTCGCTTGAAAATCAGGCAGACTGCGATCCGTATATCCTACTAAGACGCGTTAACTGACTGTGGCTCGGTGGCCCCTGGTTCGATTCCCGGCGCGGGCACTCGAAAATTTCGATCCTGGGGTACTGCGGTTGACTACAGTTGATTGGAACAAACAAACAAACGCGCATAGTTGTAAATTGCTAACTTCCTTCAGTAGTATGCTCATCATTTTTTATGTTAGTATTTGCATGCGAGCGAGAAGTTCATGGGTTCGAGCCCGGAATGGCTCGTTTATGTTTTGTCTAACACACCCAATCCCAATATACCGTAGTTGTGAATTAAATTGTTGTAAAAATATTTTAAAAAAATGATATTCTTTTCAAGATGCTCAGAATTTTTCCCTTAGTCTGATACTTAAATTTACAACAAAAAATAAATGAAATGTAAAAATAAAAACATGATCGCATGCATGGGATTGGGTCTCCTAAAAATTCCTTCCACGTCATGGATTTTAAATAAAAGAAATTTTTTTAAAGGGCACGCTCTTTTTGTTGTTGGACCCAAAGGAAATATGGATTATCGGATTCCTCCCAAAGGTCCCAAAGGTCTTAGAAGGATATGGTATGGGGGGGGGGTTGTAGGGGTTATATTCACAACGGCATGCAGGTGCTCCTTTGAATCAGAGTTGAATACAGACATCACGGGTTGGTGAATACGAGGTGGGTGAAGGAGGAAAGGGGGGAGGGGTGCAAAAGAATGGATCGAGATTTTGGAAGAAACAGGCGTTTGACCTCCGCCAACCACGCCTTCTTCTTTCATCTTCTACGACAGCGCCCCCTGTCGTAACGAGGACTTCCCTCGCAGAAGAAAGCGCCCTGGACATTATGTGAACATTGCGCCCTCTGGCCAAAACACCGGTCGAATTACTAGTTCTTTTTATTTAGTTTCAATCACTGTAGGGTAATGTCGACATCTTTTGGAACAGCAACATTCTTCTAATTTGATGCTCAAAGTGTTTGCGGAATTTGTTCAGGACAAAGTGTTAATTCATGTTCGCGAAATATGACGAGGCGATTAATTTTTTCTTAAAGTTGAACTACCAGTTTCAATATAAACAGTTTCGCCCATTTTGAAAAAATTGGCTGCGGAAAAGAATTGTTGCTCGTCCGCAAAAAAAGACTAAGAAAAAACGCGAAATTATTCAATGGTTCCAAATACCATTTTGTTTGAAAAAAAGCCTATGTTAAATTTTCTAAGAATATGAACTTATGGTACACCCTAAATGAATCATTCATCGTAAAGTATTCTTTGTACGGTCTTGCCTCGTCGAATTTATTCAGAGTCGACTTAAAAATATTAATAATGAAAATCATTAAAAAAAAATAGAAATAACCATAATATGCAGTATCAGAAAATCTATATAGCCTGCTTTGTGTTCTGGACAAATGGATGGGCGGCCCCCTTAAAGACGGCCCAGTAACTGGAACACACGCTACACGCGTACGTCTATTACGGACGGGTGCGTTACCGCCGACGAGCAACGAGATCCGACACAAAAGGAACGTGCACAGCATGACAAGACAGAGGGCCTAAGAACTGGGCGGTGGGGGGAGGAGGAGGGTAAGGTGGAAGAGGGTAAAAATGGGGTGGGGGTGGGGCGGTAATTAGGAAGGAACACGCGATGGATACACGGAAAGATAATTTTTCGTTCCCCCCCCCCGCAATGCCGTACCAAAACCCAAAAGTAGCCAGATATCTCTTACGTCGCAGCGAAGCGCACTTCTTTTGGGTGGACAAATTATATCGAGGAGCGGTCTCCAGGAGCACCACGGTCGAATAGGTGGGTGGGGTAGTTGCGAGCGAATCTATCTTCAGACACCATGCGCACACGGTTTTTCCTATGTGAGCCTCCCCTTCCTTCCCTATCTCTTAAACCCCACACCCCCTTCTCATCGTCGATCAATATTTATGGAGCCAAAAACTTTCCCCTTCTTTCTAATTAATTTGTCGGGGGAGGGGGTGGAGGGGAACCGAATTCTGTCAGCGTTTCACTGTCCACCTGAGACCTTTCGTCTCTGTCTACCCGTTCGAACTGAAAGTGAATGGCGCAGCAAACGGCGATGACTTCAATTTTAACATTAATGTGACTTAACCTTTGAAACGGACCACATGTTTTAAGCATCTAAAACTGACGTGAAATGACTGTTTTGTACATTTTTGGTCTATAATGTCTATAGAAAGTTTGAAATATTTTTGAGTCATTAGACCTTTTGGAATTTTTGAGTAGTGAATTGGACGTCTTCACATCTAAATTGTAGACATCGCCTTTTGCTGTATGCGTGCATCTCAGTTGAGCTCACCGAGATTTTCCCGGCTGTCTTGGACCCGCTCCGACAAATCGATGCCATTTCGACCACGTTAGGCGTAATTAGATTTGCGTACATCGGTTAAACTCTAATTTTCCACCGAATTTTAAATCTTATTTGAAGGAGAAGCATTCTGGTAAGAGACCCCAGGAGGACAAATATACACGAATACACGCCAACAAAATGAATGAATATAAGTTGCGTGCATGAGTCAGGTTTCACCCCATATTAAATGTGCTCTTTGTGAACTGGACTATAGGTCTTGTCAAAAGTGAGCGCCATGGAGATAAAATGTTCGAGACAAATATCCGTACGTTTTGATAAGTGGGATTGGCGATACTCTTTATCTTCAGGAAACGACTAATAAATCAATTTCAATACGCCTAAATAAATAATGACATTTCCACAAATGTGCGTTCGACGTTGTTGTCTTTCTAATTCTAATTCCATGTGCAACCGTAATGCAAATGTTACAGATCTAAACTTATAATATTTTTTTTTGCCTGTAAATGGTATTTTGTTGTTGTTTATAATCAACTGTAGTCAACCGCATTACAGGCGTTACGTCCCGCTCATGGTGCTTAGGTACTGTGCGAGGGGGAACGACCACTACCCCGGGATCCAAATTTTCGAGAGCCCGCGCCGGGAATCGAACCCGAGACCACCGAAACCACAGTCAGTCGCTAAACCAACTGGGCTACGACGAGTCTTACTAAGTATTCAAATAAATCCCATTTGTTTACAAGAATTCGTTTAAACGAGAAGTTGATTTTTCCAAAATTACATTGCTGTCCAAGATCACAGCCAACACATTGAATAACTCCTAAATGTACTCAACGTTATACCCAGATTTTCATAACTTGACTCTGTCATCGTTAATTCATACGCTATTAAACATTTGTGCAATTTTGCATTTTTATATTAATTCGTCAGCCACCATTCTCACAAATAAATTGATTCTGACACGGTTCATTCATGATTGACCAAATCGCCGATTCCGTCTTAAAATATATGATGACAATTTAAACCACCTCGAAATGCAGTGAATCGACACCGAATAAGAAGGAAAAAAATAGATATTTTTATCCAAGCTGAGAAGATTCCATTTGTCATAGATATTTTAGAAAAACATATTTTATAGCAAGGATGCGAAAATAAAAACCTTGACATTTTACGAATCGCACATGCTGAACGAGGAAACCCGTACCACCAAGAACCATTATCCATTAAAAGACAAACGCGCAGATTCTCCGAATGACAACTACCAATTCGGACTGGAAGTAATTGCCAAACAAATGACAGAACAGTTAAATTATGGTTTTTTAAAAAAAAGCCTTCGCCACTTACCGCATAGTGACGCCTAACATCTCAGCCACGGTCGGATTGTTGTACGCCTGCAGCGTGCCCCACTTGAGTCGCGGCCGTCCACGTCGGGGCTGCCTGGCCAGCTGCTCCAACGGATAGGCCAAATCCGAGAAATCGTCCTCCACCTCGTTGGTCATCGCGTCGTCGGCGGCCCCGGCCGACCCGCGCCTCGAACCCAGGTCCCGCGAGCCATTCGGCGGTCCGTCATCGCGCAGACCGCCCACATCGTTCCAGGTGGCCGCGCTGGATCCGCCGCCACCGGGCACGTCGCCACCACCGGCCGCCACCACCGGTCGTGAACCGTTGCGGGCGGCGGCCTGCGGCAGCGCGTCGGCGTTGGCCGGAAAACTGCTGCCGCCGATCGGCGCCATGTACTTGTAGTGACTGGGAAAGAAGGTGGCGCCATCTCGCGGCGTGTAGATGACGTTGCCCTGCAGCGCGACTAGAAACAGCGTGGCCGAGGCTACCACCCCGCAACAGATTGCAACCCGCTCGCGGAGCTTCATCTGGTCGGATTAGGTGAGGAGTGTGAACGGCATGTCGTTGGGCGGCGACGGTGGGCTGGTGAGTTCGCTGGCGGCGTGTGACGTGCTGTCTGGCCGGCGGCGACAGCGCGAATGCCGGATTCGGATTGGTGGCAGTGTCAGCGCGTGTGGCATACCTGCCGCCGCGGCGCGCGCGCGAGTATTAACAAACGCGCGCTCGAATCAAAGAGATGGGGGAGGAGCTCTCAATGGTAGATCACTTTTGGCCACCGCGGCGCTGTCGGCGTGGGACGTTTACGCGGCGGCAGCGAGGTGAGCGTTCGCTTTCTCGCTATACCTGTCGTCTTCTCGTTTTTCGGAACGAGTGCCCGGTTTGGGAGCGCCGGTGGCGATGATGACGATCAGGAGATGGACACAGAGGAGAGATGGAGTAGAGCATGTGAAGTTTCTGCTGCTGCTGCTCGGCACCAGGCGGCGCGACGATCGCGTGTCACGAATGCGACGAGCCGATTTGGCGACGCAGGTAATGCGATATCAGGATGACGGCTGATGAATTACTGAAAGGAACAAGAAAAAAACTAGTTACTTTACTGATGATGGATACCTGTAGAGACGTGGTATCATTTAACTCTCTCAATCTAAATGCCCCTGTCACTCTATACGTTGCAGAAAATGTTATATCTATATTATGGGGTAGGGGGAGGTTTGACAAGCGCGTGGTTAAGGGGCTTGCGACATAGGAGGCGCTTGACGACAACGGCAATAGTTGCAACGACGTTTAACCAAGGAAACAAGTACACAGCGTAATTTTTGAAAGCCCTCTTTAAATCTTTTTGAATGATCTGTATGACTACAAAAATGTAGGTGGATTACATTGTACCAGTTTAAATATATGCGACTTCGCAGAATAAGCATTAGATGAATTACATCAAAGTTACAACAAATTGTTTATAACAAAATGTCCAAGGAAGGCTCTTTTGATGCACTATCCTGCTAAACCTTTATTCCTTGTATTTCGTACAAGGGACATAAAAAATATATTTTTATAAAAATTGTTCATAAAGGAGGATAACTGAAAAAAATGTTTCATTCCAAATAAGTACAATTAAAAGGAATTACATATTGTATATGCATAACATTTTGGAGATATTGGAATTATTTTCGCCAAGAATAGTGATTTTAAAATGAAATTATTTGAAAAATTAAAACGCAGAAACACCATTTCAAGGTGCCGTTTACCGGATCCAAGTCTGATGAGGATATAATATTTATTATGTATTTTTCTGCGAACGAAGTTCAGAATGTCCACAAAAGCAACATCCACAAAAGTAGTAGTTACATCTTGTACGCGAATGCAATAAGAAATAAATAAAAATAATTTTCAAAGAATTCGTATACTTCGCAAAGCGACTGATCAAACGATTGTATCTCAAAAGGTTGTATGAACGATGATATGACTGTGGCTCGACGGTCCTGGGTTCGATTCCCGGCGCGGGCTCTTGATAATTTCGATCCCGGGGTACTGGTGAAAATGTGCCCCTCGCATAGTGCAGAGACACTACAGTGATGAGAAATAGAAAATTGGGTATCCTGAATATAATTTGATTTATCTACTTTATTTATTCGCGTCGAAGCGCCAAGATTTATTATTCATATTTTCCGATCAATCTAAACACTCTACAGCTGTACACACTATACGCTCATAGCAATAGGTTTTTTCGCAGTTTCGTCGGTAGTTGATCAAAATCTTTTTATTGAATTACATCGCTCTCTTTTCGGATTGAACAACGTTTTGAAATGAAATAGACTATTGCAGCGCACAAATAACGAGGCTTCGTGCAAAACGCAGGTATTCCGATTCTGAGTGGGTTTGCAGTACAGCATTGTATGCTCAAAAGGTCGAATGCCTGGAGTTTAAACATAAAGTAGAGGAGTTCCGTATATGCAAATAAGCCCGTTTCCTGCCTCATGCGTGCGTGGCCCGAAGTACAAACGTCTTATATACTCCAGAGGCCAAGACAAAGTCTAACACAATTTTTGAATATCTATGAGCTACTGAGCGGCTTGCTGCATAGTGGTCACCCTTGGGGATAGGAACAAATTCAAGCATGATAGCAATCAATGTTGAGCATTGCTCAGACTTGCGTGGCTAGGTTCCCGGTCAAATTATGCCAGCGATGGTATATGTAAAATATCTTCTCTGTACTTATTTTTCACAATATAACATATACATTAAAATACAGTTTTTACAATTTGTTTTTAGCATGCAGCTGACACGTAATGCTCAAATTTGGCGCAAGTTTATTAAATGTATTGCGGTCTGCGTAGTGTATTTCATAAACTGGCAGTATTTGTCATGCAGTTTTTAAGTTTCCATATAGTTTGCATTTCAGAGTTTGCATTTGCATTTCATATCAGTTTCAGAGATGACAAAAGAACTTTAAAAGAAAATATAGCACCTCTCGAATACCGAAGTTAATCAATGTGGCGTCGCCCTGACCCTTCATCACGGAATGGGAAAATATCAGCAAGCTACTTATCGAGTAGATTTATCGGGTTTGTGGCAACAATATAAAGCGGCATTTAGACTGGAGGATCTTGGTCGCATGGGAGGCGATCTTCTACGGTCGCGTTGAAAGCAAGAGCGGTATTTTAAGGAGAGCATCCCCCATATCGTATGCAGTGATGGACGGGGCCAAGTATCGATCAATGTCTTGAACGCTTCGAATTTTCAAATGAAAATTGTCAATAAAATACCCCCAGTTCAGGACACAAGTCAATGGAGTCAAGGCGGCGGAGGCAAGACTTTCCTAGCCCAGGGAATCGCGAGACCGGTTGTTGAATTTCAAAAAGTTTTGGATATTGGAGCCATTTTAAGGGCGATTCGAAAGTCTCGGAGGATCTACAGGTGTGGAATTTGGTGCTGAGAGTGTGGTATTTGGAGTCACCTTCAATCTTGATAGGCAATTATTTTAAGAGTTCGTACTGAAATAAATAGCTTGTTTGCACGAGTGGTTGGGCTTTACAAAAAAATGAGTCCCAGCCACCGTTGTGCTCACTCGCATGGCATTTAAGGTACAGTGTCGACGTATTGGATGTGATATCGAGTTGAATTGACGCCCCCACAAAGCCCTTGAAAGTGCTCTACGAGTTACCTGAATGAATTTGCTTTGTTGGAGAACATCTGGCGTCGATGCCACTTCAGTATTCACGTACTGAATAGTATCTCGCAATGTGCATGTACATTGGGAGATATGTACATGTACGTGTACATTACGAGAAATCAGCGATGCTCTATAATAATGTTAGGAAAAATATCAATGCTATAAAACTTTGAGGAAACCATTGATTTATAAAATAATTTTTTATCTTATAAATCAAAGGGCCTAAGCTCTGAGAGGGGTACAGAATCTTCCTGTTGTGACCCGTCACTTCAGTGAATTAAAAAAAAAAAAAAAAAAATCTCTGAAAAAATTCTATAGCCAAAATTCTATATTGAAAATTCTACATTGTTCATATCAAATTCTATAAAAATTCTATATTGTTGATATCAAATTCTATAAAAATTCTATATTGTTGATATCAAATTTTGAAAAAGAAACTATCATTTAGTCCATTTTTAGTTACATTGATAAAATCCAACCAATACAGAATTCATATGTTGACATAAATTAAAGTCAGGATATATGTCAATTATTCCAAATGAAAAACCCTCTCTGATCGCATTGATGGCCTCTCTGATTCAATTTCCTTCTGCTTTGTCATCAACATTTACTTGTTGTAAAATGAAATGGTCTCTTTAAAAAAAAACCTGAAATTTGAACATTCCAGGATGCCCCTTGTTGATCAGCAGAGCCTTATTTTCTTCAGCGTCCTACGTACGAGTAAACGCCACCTAAATTAATTATCGTTTAATTGGTGTCTTACATGTAATTATAGTCTTGGCCACACCAGTTGATCTAGCTACAAGGAAAGTCGGCCGCCCATGCATGAATATATTGAAACTAAATTACATGTACGTCGAAATTACGGTCTAAAAATCCTTCTAGACATCATCTAATGTGTCCACACGAATGGAATAATCAATTAAATTATACTCCTCGTCCGCCTATTATTTAATCGCATAATAAACCCCAATTAACAATCTTCAAGGTCAGGTAATACGAGTATGTAATAACGATATTGATTATGTGAAAATCGCTATTTTTGGCTTTGTTTTATCAACGCGAGTTATCAACAACAGTTTATTCTTGAACACTAATAATAGATAAGCGGTAGAGTGACATTTTTCAGACTGCAAGTTCAAGACGAAGCAGGAGTAAAGTTTACTTTCTCGAAAAGAAAACAATTAAGAAAATCTGCTTTCTTGAATGTACTCATTTTCTTTATTGCGCTCGTGTACAGGTACATATTCAAGCTACAGGCAAAAAAGTAAAACAACTTCTGACTAGTTATTTCACCTGTGATATGCTGAGTTTTTGCTTATCCTGTGCTGTATAATTTTGACCAAGAAACGTGACAGAATGAAGTGGAACTTTTCACTAAAACCCCATATTATATAACTTGGGTGGCAACTTAAGTGGACCATGGCCATCGCAAGCACTTACGGTAACGGAAGGTGTCTTTTAGCACCTCAAGTGTGTACATATACACTGGTAGATGCGACGGTGGAATTCCATTACCGGAAAATGATACAGATTATTGAAATCGGGCTCCAACCACTAATGGGGAAAATCATCGGTCCATTATTATGTCCTTCGTCGCCGTCTCACCGTGGCGGGAATCCGACAGCTGCCCATTCGCTGACCGTTAATGGCGAAGACGGGAGTCACACGAAATCCTCACTAGACCGTTGGTCAATCAACTTGAACTTCGTGAAAGAACTTCTGTGATATATATACTCTGTATTTGATGTCGCGCTCATCACATTTTCCGCATGTCTTTGACCTCACCAAACTCTCATAATTACAGTATGAACGTACACAGTAATGCTAGGAGTCTTAATTTAAGACGCTTTCTGTATTGAAAGCGAATTTTTAATTATTATTATCTATGATATGAACTAAATTTTTAACACTTTTTATGTTATAGCACGAGTACTTCTATTAAAAAAAAAGTAAAATTGTTACATTCGAAAAAGTGTATAATATAAAGTTTTGAGATCACTGGTTTGACAATAGAAATTTCTCCACATCTTAGGTGTTATTATTATAAGGCGAAGATGCTATAGGACGAGCGTGCATCGGGTAAGGAACGAGTGTGTTCTCTGATGGTTTTGGGTGGCCTAAACGAGCGACAAAGTAGGGGAGGGGGTAAAGGTGAAGAAGTTAGAAGGGGATTAGCGAGGATATATCACGTTCCGTTGTGCAGGTGCGACCGTGATCCTCCTGACTGACCGACAAGCTCGTTAACAAATGTGACGATTCGTTCTCACCTTCGATCCTCCTATGACTCCTTGTTCAAATTTATAAAAGCCGATTTAAAATTGTCAACGCCTTCATTGAAAATCTAAGTATTAAATAATAATAATATTCATTGCATGATTGAGAGCTTGAATCATTAATACCTTGGAAAACAATACATAAATAAATTAAACGTGTTTTAGAAAACAATCGAATGGAGGAAAGTGATTAGAGAAGCGAGAGGAGGATAGAATGGTGTTTGCGTTCCGACGGCCTGAGGAGGATAAATAGGGATCGGTGGTTCTACCCAGCTACGCAGCGGGTGCACTTTGGGTAGTACGAGAGGGGAGAAACTAATGGGAATGGCGTGATTATCCCAGAGTCTCTTCAACCAGGTGTGAGAAAAGGATTCTACAATTCTACTTGGGTGGTGGACCACGAAATTTGACGTTATTAAAAGAGAGAATGACTTTCATGTCTCGCAAATAAATATCCCTTGATGAAATGAATCTTAAGTAATATTTCGAATGTGCCGAACTCGAGACGATGCGCGAGATGTAACACTTTTCGTTTGTTCTAATATTTTTCAAATTAGATAGAAATTGCAATGATGAATCAATTGTGCGCATGATCAAATCGTTTAAATACAGGTCGACATACAATCGACCTCAATAAGTGTTTTTGATCTGGCGAAAGGCCGATTTTTATTTGTGAAGCGTACATTTTAAACAGTAAAACCGGAGTAACACATGGGATGGATTATTCTAAAAAAATACTTTGTCTTTTTTAGAACGACTATTTGTAAAAATTAAGGATGATTCCAAAGGAATTATAAAAATAAAATTGACATTTTTGAATGGATGTTGCGATGTTGTCAAGTTCTCAGCCTACTACCCTGGTTACGCTTACATAATTATACTCTGACGTACTTGAAAGGGGGCGTTCAGACATTGACTTGTGACGCGAGTCGGTGCTAGGGTAAGAATCTACAGTCGTTCTCGCAGGGATATAACGCTTAAGAATTTCAAATGTGCACATTTGCCCCATTCTCATGTACAATTAAAATTTCTCAAGCACGTCGAAGTACGTTTTTATAGCCTTGCTAGACGGTGAGCATACATTAGGTTACTTGAGAAATTAAAATTGTTCTTGAGATTGCGCCCGAAGCGCGGACTTGCCAATTCCGTTCGATGCAGTATATTCAAAAAGTCCTATTTTTGCATGCTGCTCAAGCGAGCTTGGTTAAATCTTGCTTCGTCAATGTAACTAGGATATTGCGGTAGGGACAAAATAAAACGTGTCATATAAAACCCTAAAAACCATTAAAAAACCCTATAAAACGTGTCAAAATAAAACGTGTAATGTGTGGGTTTCTCGACAAATTTATTTCAAACAAGTTTCTCTGTGATTGGCTGATTTGGTGACGCGAAACGTCACCAAATCAGCCAATGACACGGCGACGAACATTTTTGTTCGCTGGCGGAGTTTGTCGAGAGACCCTACTCAGGTGTTTAATTAACGCTGTAAACTTCTGCCGGTAGATGGCTCACAATGTCATCTGGGTAAGCGGCGCAGTTTCTGGAGCACTCTCTCGCACGTCCGCACGTTCTCAAGCATTTCAATTAACGAATTTTCGTAAAGCGGAGGAGATCGAATGATCGTCCACGAAATTGAGGCACCATCGCCGTCGATGGCCTCGCGCTAGGTGAGCGCTCACTCAGAACGCTGTCACGTGCGGGAGCGGCGCGATCTCTCGCCCCATCTCTCCCCGTACAACACGATACGCTGCGCTCCGTCGCCCCGCGAGCGCTCTCCGCTTGACGCCGCTCTGGCGTTCCATTTACCCACTTCTAAAAAGAACAGAACAAGGAAATACTGAATTTTTATTTTAAAAACGTCATTCCGACATGTTCTCCACTGAAAATGCTATTTTAACGATCACTTAATCAACCAATATGAAAAGGAAGCACATTTATTACAAATAGTATTCCCTTTAAAAACATATTTACATAATTATTCTACTACTGACATGACATGTGACATAGCTTTGACATCTTGAACCCTAAACGCCCATAATATTGCATAAGAAGCATGTTCCGTATTTTGCTGTCCATTGAGCGCACCCCAAAAATCATATTCCACTTTCCAACCCTCAACGACTCATTTCGTTTAGGTCTCTCTTTTTCTACTTCTTTGAAATATCTTTCTACTTCTTCTCTTAATTATTCACGATGAAGAAGTAGAAAGATAGAGAGTTAAACGAACTGAGGCGTATTAAACGGAGAGGGTTGGAGAGAGGAATATGATATTTGTGGTGCGCTCAATGGACTGTTTGTTTATTGTATTCTGGTTTACGTAGCTTGCTTATGGTTGACCTAGGCAAATCTCAATGTTGATAATCAAAAAGTTATACACTGTGCAAGCAAAGCAGACAAACAATGATATTTCGATTTCCGGTCCGGACTCGAGCCTCTCTCGAATAGTGAAGCGTTCTGAATAGAGGGCACAGAATCACCTGCAGCGCTATTCGCTATGGCATAGAGATAGAAAATACATGAGAATGATTTTATTTTTTAATTCAAAATTTTGGTATTACCCCACGAAAAATTCTGAGCGCATTTAGTGAAATGAAAACCTCGTCACGCACGATTCCTTTCTATATCGATCGTTGGAATCCCGCCCACCGCCAACTCCTTTCACCCGCAGCAAGCCCCTTCTATTCAATCCCCTGGCCACCCATTAAACCATCAACCCAGCAGTGGCCATTCATCGTTCAACAGGTAACTCGTCTCTCTCTCTCTCTAATCGACGTCATGTGCTTTAATGGCGTTGGGGCGGCGAGGGAGGCGAAGCTTCGGGACTGAGGACATAATTCACGTCGTAAAAGGCCTATACGGAACGTCATCGAACGCTGATCGATAAATAATACCTGTGCACACACAGTGCCAACAGAAAAGCAATGGATCTGGGTGAACCGGGCACACACAAAAAAAAAACAGAAGTGGGGGAAGGTCGCGGACGCGGCTCCCGCGCAGAAGAGTGACACAACCTTGAAACGACCAATCGGAGATCGTGGAAAACACTCACCATCGCCATCTATCGGAATTGAATGAGAACTACAGACCTTTTGAAATGAATTCTATAGACGTTTTTCTATACGTTAACATTCTGAATACTGAATCTATATGAATTTTGAATTCTGCAACAACATTCACGATCAATTTCCTTTTCCTTTATTGAGAAATATTTGTAACACGCACATCCGATGCACACTTGAACATTTTGGCAATATCAATAGTAATTTGCTACTTTTCATTACTAATTGTGATGACGTCAACCTTCACGATTTGTAAAGTGGATCTCAGGAGGATGTGCTAGCACACAAACAGTTTACTGCCATGACCATCATTTACTAAGATCCGGATTCATCTGGTCCAACTAAGCTTTTGTCAACTAGATTTTCACGGAATCCTTTTGGACTTATTTGTTCTCGTGTGTAATCGTATGTATCTGGTGATGGTGAGCAACTTTATCGACCTTCGTCGTCCCACCCATATACTCAGGTTAACATTCCTTACATCAACGTGCTCTGTACCCCTTACAACAACACATCTCAGTATTCCGTATCCCATGTTGGCTCAATCAGTTGTTCCAACAATGCAAGCGCTTGAACAAAAGCAGGCAATTTAGAACAATGATTCTGTAGACAAAATGGCGAAAGTTGCGTGACTCCATCTTGGTTGCCTATCTTCTATTGCCAAGAGTTCCTTGTCAAGAGATCAACACAATGCCAAAATTGCCTGCAACGTGTGATGACGTCAGCGCATGCAGTCAAGTGCACCTATGGCCAAATAAAATAAAATTGATTTGTTGGATAAACTGAACCACATATCTTGTTTTCCCGACAGTGACCGATGGCTCCTGGATTAAATTCGTCACGGTTTTTTTGTTGGCAAGCGCATCGTAAACATAATCTTCATGGGGAACGACTTTTGATGTATGTCGTGATTTTCACTCTTGTACGTCATGAAATTGCGACATGGTCAATTAAAATTATATCGAACAGGTGACCCTTTGCGTCATCATGTCATGCGAACTCCGAGACGTACGCAATTTAAAAGTTCGCCGAGTTGAGAGCTTTCATTATTTGCATTTGTGTTTTATCCGGATCCCCTAAATCCGTGACAAATGTCAATGTCAAAAGCAATAAAAATAAGGACGAAATTTTCAGTTTTCATATTCGAAAATTGCAAATGTAATTCAACAATGCAAACCTGACCCAATATTTCAATTTCTTCATTCAAAAAGTGTTCAGCGCAGTAAACTAAACTTAATAGAGTTTCACAAACAGATCCTGTCAAGTAGTACAATACTTTCATAAACTAGCCTACGACTCCCAACATGCAATGTGCATATGGATCCTAATGGCATTTTACTAGTACATAATCCCATACGGCATTAATAAGTGCCTATGAGCAGATTTTCGCTAACAACTCGTATGGCGAGTCGAAATGTTGCGATGCTAGGTCAGCATGCACGGAATTGCGTTTATGAATATTAATTCCTGATTGCATAAATCTACGAATGGAAATGTGTGGTTATACGCGGGCTAAAGGAAATATACAGATGGCACCTGCGCAGTTGGCAAAGTGACAAGTGCCTACGTAGGCTGGCGAAACGATGGCCTACAATTAGGCCCTTCATGTTTACCGAAAGAGATGTAAGGCATAAAATCTGGCTCGCCTATTACGACTTATTTTAACTTTTAACGTTGGAAGTTCGTGTGACGTCACAATGGGCACCTCGCGTTCTAACTGCTAACTAGATGGCGTTTGCATCGATATATGCTCTAGTTTATTTTCAAATTTATTTTTCATCATCCAAAACACAGGTGATGATCGGAAGTGGTGTGCGCGAAACCAATACTATCTACATGCAATTAAATTTTACGTAATCAAGACGTCCTTCCTATTTATATTATTTTGTTAAGTCTAACTTTGCCGAAGCTTAATCTTTTGTCATGTATTCGTGAAATACTTGAATACAGGAGTATATTAAAAAAAATTGGGCCGGCAGATGGTTAATTACTCATCTCTCTCGAACACAATTAGATGACCTACATAGCTTGGCTCAAAATGGCTAAATCTATAAATCGCCTGCTGGCCAAACAGGACCCCTCTCTATGTCCCAATTTGGGTGGTTTGATCTACTTTTCACTTGCATATCGATTGGTAATCAAACTGGACATCCCTTCAGCTGATATACGAGTTCAAGAAATGTATACATGTATATATTAAGATGCTGGTAATTGCATCTAAAATGACTACAGCGAGGTTTTCTAGTACATTTGCAAAGCAAATTTGAACATGAAGAGTGAACGCGGAAACAACTATTACTCTGGAACATATACGCAAAAATTGAAAAACAGAAATGTTTGAAATTATTAATATTCAGTCCAATTTTTTCTATTTTTGTTCTTCCTGCTTTCAGCCATGTACAGCCGTTTAAAATTCCTCAAAGTAACTTCTAGTTTTTTTAGCGGAGACACGGTGCTGTGGAGATACGATTTTCTCTTTGTAAAAAGTGGTTTGGCTACTTGCGCTGGGGTGGTGCCCCCAAAGTGAGAAAAACTCGGAATGACGTGATTTGTTTCTACTGCATGCTTATCAGCAGTGATAAACGTGTAAACAGTGATTTTATTTATGATTTTTCCACTTATCGAGTTGAATGCTGTCATTGGGTGACTCAAACTTTGCATTCGCAGAGTTTATCATATTTACTGCAAACGAAGGTGTCTGAAATATTGACGTTACGTCATCCCAAAATGACTGCATCTTTTAAGGAATAGCCATTTTTTGAAAATTCACTATATATTTAGTTCCTAGTCTTACAAATTGCAATTTAAATAATTGAATGAACTGTGACGTGAAAGTAAATATACTAGTGACGTGAAAGTAAATATAATAAATGAACTGTGACGTGAAAGTAAATATACCTTCACGTCACAGTTCATTCAATTATTTAAATTGCAATTTGTAAGACTATGTATTAAATTATTAGGGAATTTTCAAAAAATGGCTATTCCTCGAAAGATCCTGTAAAATATTTTACAAAATGGTTTGGTTTTTAATGAAATTTGAAAAGTTTAGAAATGTGCAAAATTGAAGTTCAATACTGAAGCATCAATCATTACACATATGACTAATATAAAACTTGTCGGATCATGTACGTGGTGTTTATTATACGTGAAATTAATTTTTGGACGCCATATTTTGCAGTGAAGCTCACAGTCGATTGTTTGACCTGCAGTTGGAGTAAGGACAATACAATCTGCATGGTTAGCAGGAGTAGGAAGGGAAGGAGGAGTTGAACAAAAAAAAATTAAAAAAAAAAACACCGGAAGGTAGCTCATACAACCTGTGAATGAAACCATGAATTATTATTCCGAACGATGCATCAACATTGGTGCCGTTTTAGCAAGGACATGTGTAGACACGCAGAGTAGTATATAAACTGCAGCGCGTAACCGTATCCAGTTTTGTCTATTTGCATCAGCCGTTTTTTTATTTCCTTGATACCGTTAATTATGTAACGCTAACCTATTATACGATATATGTGGCCCGACTCTTTATTATGCTGTTCTGTTGTTCGACATAGGCCAACGACTGCCGCTTTTATGTACATGTGTATACATATGGAATTAGCCCAACAGACAACAACAGCACCGCATCTGCATTTTTGTTTTCCGATTCTTTCTACTAAAAAAGGAAGCCGAGAACTGAATTGTCTCTACCCTTTGAGTCTCATGTGAAAAATCGTCCATTGTCAAACAAATGCTAAAAGTGGATGTCTGAACAAAATGTGAACTAGGCACTCTTTTGTTGTCTACGCTGCAATTCATCAATAGCGAAGTTTTTGTAATGTTTCAAATACTGTGTATTTTTAATATATCTAATTTGATATCTATTCTAAATTTGATGACTCGTATAAAATAGGAACGGTGACGATACAATTGAACTTGTTAACAATAAGACACTGTGATCACAGCTAAAAACGTTATTTTGATAATTCGTTTACAAAATATATTTATTGATCCGAACCAGTTATAACAGTATTACTTTTCAGACATTAAAATTGAACAAAATATTTTTCGATGGTTCTAAATCTTTCTATATTCTCGTAGTTTGTGAAAATTGTCATAATTACTAATAACAAAATGTCCAGGAAATTATGGCACAGGAAATAAATTGCCAGAACAATGTTAATTGGAAGAAACAAAAACAATGATCTAGATATTTTATATGGTTAGAATCCATAAATGGGCAAAACCCTATATTCCATTTTTCCAAATTTCAAAACAAGAAAGGTCCGAAAATAAATAGATACCAAATTGCATTTGTGTAGTTCAACGAAACTGGAATACTAAAACAGTAATAACAATAATTGGACAAATTTCTCCCAACAGCAAAAACCACATCTGTGATTCAATAATTGGCCATGTCTCAAAATGTTTATATAAGCCATCACCGTTTCCAAAAAAGTAACTGGTTTTAGAAGCACATTGAAAAGCCTTACAGGACTAATCGTACATTGTAGACCGATCAAACAGACTTGGCGGTTTCCATATTTATTTAAATACCTGCGAATCCCATATAATAATAAAATATCCGTGCCACAACATCTTTCTGCGTCGGCGTGGGGTTTCTTAGAGCCGCGCAACTAGTTCTATAATGCCAGTTCGAATGAGTATAAATCAGGCGCAATGGCATTTCTCGGTTAAGAGCAATGCATGTGATGAATTCATTACTGGACACGCCCATTATTTCGCGAAGGCTCGTCGGGGACGGTTTGTTCGCCTTTCACTTGAAAGTGATGACGCGTAGTCTCGGGACGAGAATGGGGGCTGAACCGTTAGCGAATTTGTTAGATGCGTTGACGAATAATTTTTATGTGCAAAGCGATGACACTGCGTTGCACGAGTTGTTAACGGTGAAAACAACTTTATTTGCGCTGGGTACCAAGTTGGAATATTCTCCTGAGACGCCCTACCTATATGTGGGACACGTTTCCTGTAAACACTGTATTAAATGAAACCAAAATGGAATAAATCGGGAAATGCATTCAATCAATCACTGACTCTCAAGTTTCTTTCTCCTAAAAGTGAAGAAATCAGAGAAATACAGTTCAAGATCACTGGTCAGAAACTGCAACGATTTGACAATGCCACGAAACGTTCTTTGCGATAGAAGTTGGACGAATATCCCGGTTCTGGAAGTCGACAGTGGAATAGCCTTAATGAGTCTCAAGTCATGAGCCTATTAGGATATGACAACCACACCTTTGTCCTTAACTGATCGTTCGATCCCCGCCATAGGCCCCATCCGGGGCTGCTTGTGGGTACATATTGTAATTGTAATTGTTCGCTTTTCTTAATCGCGAGCTGAGTTCAACTTTGATACCCCAGTTCAGCAAGCTATTTTTGATGTAGGGTCTCAGAAAAATAACATGGCCATCCTTACCAATTCCTCCTGGGACCCAGTGTCAGGATCGATGGCATGAGCAGATCTCACCGGATTTTTAAGAATCACTCTGCGTTTTAATTTGTGAAAACGTTCGATTGGAAATCTCATTCAATTTCGACTTTGGTCTCAGGAGGCTAAATCCCGTACTCTGTCTGGAACGTTTTTGGGTGATACAGTTAAAAAATATGGAAAGTCGTTTGAGCAAACAAACAACAACAAAAAATCATTGCGGTCGCGACGAATGAACAGGAGTTCCTTATTTGTACTACTACTACATCAGCGACGACAACTTATGTAAATAGGAGAGTGCGGTGGACGTCTCAAACGTGTCAAACTCGCTGGAGTAGTTTCATGTGTCGCGGCCCGCCGACTGTCTCTTCTTGGCCGACCTCCCGTCCAGATTCTCGACGCCGATAATGGGGTGTATTATATATGTATCGGTTTTGAAGTCGTAACTCTTAAATTGGAAGCGGAAATAGGAAAAAGTGGAAAACGTCAGAACGAAATTAAATCACTAACGAGTCGATATGAGAGCAGGAGAAGAAGAAAAAACCGGTCAGTCTGCTGGCGCCAGACTCGTGGTGAGCATGAAGCAGGTTTCGTTTTACGTGTGTTCCGCTACCGGTATATCTTTATGAGAAGTCCGTGTACACAGGTATGCATTCCCCTAAGACCGCAACTGAAACCGAACACTTTTCATTAACTTACCCCATCTGTCAGATATTTAACGTTGCGTCTATCGAAAAATAAACCTAAACGTTGTTTCATTAGATCAGGGAAACGGGTTGAGAATTAAACTTGATGACTAGGAGAAATACACTCGATTCTAAACATATACTGATCGCTCCGTAGTGACATACTGCGGGATAAACGAGAGCCCGCGTCGGGAATCGAACCGACGAGTTAGTTAATAAAGTCGGTCACTGGCGACATCTCAATTAGAAATAGCAGCATAGGTTGCGAAGTGTCTCATTATTATAGCGGTGCGAGATGGCACCGATTTTTATGTTACATGACGAGGAAACGAGAAAAGGATGATGAGTGGGTCGATAGTGGGGAAGAGAACGAAGCGATGAAGTAGAACGATTAGACGCCCGAAGCCAATGACTTTCGCGGTCAAAAAAATTGGAAGAAGTTGATCAACCTTTGCGGTGGTTTTCCACTTTTTCTTTCACCGGGGCCATTGAAAATGGACACCGTTGGGGCCAGTCAAACCGCTTCACATCAGAACGTACAACGTGTTTATAACATTGATATTGAAACGACTAAAAAACATTGATTCCAATTATTAAAAACTCAATCAACAAGGGAAGTTGCAGGGCAGCCTTTCGGAATTAGGCAAAACTCAACGATTGATTTTTTATTGTAATATCAAATGATAAGGTTTTATTATTGCTCGGTTAGTATAGGCAGTTGTTATGGATTTAAATAATTCTGTTTCTTCGCACGCTAAAACCCCTTATTTAGCCAACTGACAATTGTTTATTTTTAAATATAAAATTTCAAATATTAAATGGTATTTGAAATATTATTGAAATAGCTAGCACACACAGATATAATTAAAACATAAACAGAATTAAAATAGTAGATAAAAGGCAAAGTCGTACTTGAAATATAATAAAATAAAATATTCATAATAAATTCATAACGAATTCATAATGAAATAGGGG
>JAQGBY010003026.1:0-20638 GCA_034698785.1 Mycogona germanica
ATTTAACGTTTGCGTTTATCGCGTGTAAACTTAAAATAGCCGGTAAATTTAAACAATTAATTTTTTATTTCATTGGTCCCCAGGCAAAGCCGGGAACCCTTCTTGTAAAACATAAGATAATACTGATATTGACTCTTCAATGGCATGGTCTGCTTTGTATCTGCCAAAAACCAATAGAGAAGGGAAGGAATTTCTATTCATGAGCGCGGAAGAAAATCACAACTTGCTCGCTGGAGCGAAGGGTAGGAAGCATCCACCCATGGAACCATCATTTAGTAATACACGAACCATATTTCTGATAATAAATCGTCAGAATTGTGTAGTCCCGTCAATACTGAGATGACATGATGGATGAAACAACGAAACGTCCGCAACCAAAGAGCGTCGTTAATATTACAAAATGTTTATCCAGTTTAATTCCATCATTAATGTGGGCTATGCACGTATTAATGATGGAATTATTAATGGTGGGCTATTAGACGTGGCATGCATATTCGCGACGATCTCAGAAGAAATATTTTGCGGGCAGATTGGCTAGTAATAAATTTCGAATTGATTTAGAAAATATACTATCTAACAGAAAGTTTGCTAGATTGCTGAAATTGATCTGAGATTGTCAAAATTGGGTTATCATTGGGGGCGCGCGATAATATCTTATTATTGCACAAAAACTTCGCAATCAATACTATTTTTTTCAACAATTAGGGTAGCAAATTGAAATGGTTTTGGTACGTTACAAATAGGCGTATTGCACAATACAAAATACCACCATATTGCACAATACTGACCTGTGCATGGCAGTCGTAACATCAACATCATTATTATTTCATCTTATTATTCAGCCCACCACATGACACGCCGACTTTGAGGTGCCATTAAATAATTTTTAATGCATTTCCTTACCCGAACCGTATTTCAAACCCAGAATCTCAGTCCACAATCTTGGCCCAGATGGATATAAGTTTCATAATTATTGATAGTAATTTTATTGAATTTGCACTCACTTTGGTAATCCTGCGGCCGTTGGAATGTATGGAGTTTCGGTGGAGTGTTTCGCACTTTGGTTTTTCGAGGAGTTGGAATTCTCGGCTGAGCGAAATTTTCCTTCTCTGTTCGCTTCTTCGCTTTCGGTTGCAAGGACTGGCGAAACACGCTGGGGTGAAACCAGTTCTTCCTTTCTAAATTGGCTTCTGAAATTGGCATTTACGAAATTATATCACATTGCAATACCAAAATCAGTTGTTGCACCACATATACCGGCAAAGTGTGACAATATAAAATAAAAAATGCTTAATGAGGCTGACCAGTCTGACAATCATTCTCTTCCAGCAGGACCTTTCCTTTTGTGTCGATATCATCAGCTGAAGAACTCAGTCGTCTGCTATTCTCGCTTGCAGAAAGTTCCAACGACAGGTTTCTATTGCATGACTGCAGACATAAACACAATAAACAATTAAACATTAAAATTATTATATCAGACGAACATGGAATAACTAATTCGTTTTTCGAAATGTTTGATTCCTGGGAATTCGGTAACAAATTGGGCAATAAAAACGGAAAACACGTTTCAAGACATGAGTAGTTACGTTCCTTTGCTTCGGATAATGGTTCGATTTTTGATTTCAGTCTTAATGACAGTCCTTTGCTCTTCTTGTTCAGTAACAAAAAATATGTGGCGGACAAATGGTCGTATTTCCACTGGAATAAAATTAATATTTTCCAAACACTATTAAACATGAGAAATAATGGATATGTTGCAAAAAATAAATGAAACAAATTACTGAAATTGAAAAGTTAAAAAAAGTATTGAAAAGGATAGTAGGAATAAAACCATTTCTTAACAAACCTTGAGTAATATTTGCTTGGTTAACGGAATCGAACGTTTGAAGTATATGGCGATCTCATTTAAACAATCATCGTCAATCACGTTTATCTAAACACAAAAATCAAAAATATTTGTATCTTGTTTAAATATTTCCAAAGGGACAAGTTATTCTTAAGTTTGTCATATTTGCAAATACTAACGTTGTATGTGCTGTTGCATTGAAATGGAACATCCCAATTTGCCTTCAGCCAGGGATGTGAAAGCATTTCTTTCACAGTGATCCGATATCTGGGCTCGATCTGAAGCATCCTTTCAATCAGCTCCATGCACATAGAAGATATCCACCTAGGCTTTTCATAAATGCCCGCCTGCATCAATAAAAATTCAGATTTTATTATTTACATATTCATTAAAAATTGTGCACCCTCACATAGTGCCTAAGCACCAACAGGGGTACAGAAACTCCTGTTGTGAATTAAAATAAAATGTCACTCCAGTGAATTTTTAAAAAAAGATGCTTTAAAATTACGCCATTACTGACAAACTAAAACTTGGTGCACCAAGAAAGTCTCACAACAAAAAAAAATAAAAAATTTAAAAGGCCTATACGGGTCACTGGCTTGGTCATTGGTGAATTCTTCAAATTTATTCACTGGCTGTGGCTCGGCGGTCCCGGGTTCGATTCCCGGCGCGGGCTCTCGAAAAAATTTCGATCCCGGGGTGCTTGTCGTGCCCCTCGCATAGTGCCCAAGCACCATGAGGGTTACGTAACGCCTGTAGTGCGGTTGACTACAGTTGATTGGAATTTTAAATATATATATATTTAGAGCTCCTAGATACTAAAATGAACTTACCACATCACCTGACGGAGTAGATTTAAATGTCATGAATAATAAATTATCAGCTATTTTGAAAATCATGTGTCCATAAGTACAAAAAACAAGTAACGGCTATTATAAGTCTACCTGAATTTTCTTGTACAAATTTCCGACGTTGTCATCGTCAAACGGCAGAAACCCACACAGCAATGCGTACAACAGTACACCCATACTCCACACATCAGCCTGAAAAATATAAAAAGAAAGAATAAATTCCAACAAAGGTTCAAATATAATGTGTAAAAAGTTTTAAGGAAATGTTGAAACTACTTACCTCACTTCCCAAATAATTTTTCCCGCTGATTAATTCTGGAGCAGCATATGCAGGACTGCCACAGCACGTGTCCAGATGAGATTCCATTCCTCCCTATGCAGAAAAAAAATTGTTAATTTATAGAGTGAAACCAAACCGAGAAAAGGTATGCCCAAATGCAATGAAATTGCATGTCGAATGATAGTCATTCGAAAAAAATGACTTTCTTACTTTGGGTCGGGCACACAGTCCAAAGTCTATCAGCTTCAGTTTCTGGTCTTCATCCAAAAGCAGATTTTCCTATAATAGCATGATGATCAACAAATGATTTCACTAAAACCAATTTCAGTAATACTCAATGTAAATTCATACGTACTGGCTTAAGATCGCGGTGAGCGTAACCGATGTTGTGAATGTATCCCACCGCAGACACAATTTGGCGGAAAAACAACCGGGCTTCGTCTTCCTCTAGGCGATCCTGTTCCACGATATAGTCGAAGAGCTCTCCACCAGGACAATGCTATATAGTTTATCAAAAATACCAACAAAATGTGTAGCAAGTTTTGTATAACGTTTGCTATGAATTGAGAATTGTGGTACGATTCTTCTAACTTAAAATTTCAATGTGATATGCTAGTGGTAAACCAAATTTTTATATTTGTATTCACGAAATCTAAAATTGCTGAAGGAATATTTGTTTCGTCCAGCTTTAACATTAAGAAAATATTTTTGCCAAATTTGGTAAAATAAATGACAGCACACGGGAAAATTACGAATAACCATGAACAAATTTTGAAATGTTTTTTTTCTTCGAATAAACACTCACTTCCATCACCAAAAATATCGTCCTCTCCGTTTCAATCACTTGGTATAATTTACAAATATGTTGATGGCAAAGATCCTTGAGAGCTGCAATTTCTAGTCGTATTCTAGGTAGATCCTCCTGAAAAACAAATTAATTCAAGGAAAATGTTTAATTAGCGTTGAATAAGGCTGTAAATAAAGAACAACCGATAGTTCGTGGCAACACCTACACCAAGCGTCTTCTTGTCCATTATTTTAATGGCAACCTTCTCTCCCGTTAGCTCGTGGATCGCCAACTTGACCTTTGCAAACCCACCTGAAAATAATTAGAACCAGCAAATTTCAGACTCGTTCGGTCATACGCATTTAAAAATTGTTGACGCATTGTGGCAAATAATAAGCTGTGATATGATCAAATTCTATGAACAAACTCGTTGAAGAGTTATCCGGTACACAGCACAAGGCTAGAAATAAAATATCAGCTAAAAGTGCCGAAAGAAACAATCCCTGAAATAACAGAACAAATAGACTAATTGATAAGTAAGCTCAACGTAACTTGAACAAAATCCAGGAACAAAACTAGAGGTCTTCCTATAGTTGACCCCAAGCAGCCAGGTGTCACACCAAGCAAGGTTAAATTGGAGAATGAGATAATCTTCGTGAAAGGAGATTGAGCGAAGCAAAGTAGTGTCATCTGCATAAAGAAGGAAGTGAGAGGAAATTCCATCGCAGGAGTCATTAAAGTATAAGGAGTAGAGAAGAGGGACAATGACAGAGTCTTTGAGTATACTAGAGAGCAGGAACATGTGAGAAAGAATCTTCTAAGGCTAATCGTTGGAAGTGAATGGAGAGAAAGCTGCAATCCATGAGATGATTTGAGGCGAGAGATCATATTAAGGGAGATTGTGAAGCAAGAGACAATGTCGACGGTCGACAGTGTCGAATGCCTTGACCTGATCGATTGAAATCATGTAAACTTGTTTATGGTTTTCCATGGAGATAACATAATTTTGAAGGTCAAAAAGGAGTCACATGAGGCACCTTTCCGGCCGTCAAACTGGTGGGGAGAGAGATTAGATGCAGCTAGGTGGGAATTGACTACTGAAGAGTTCATGTGTTCGAGAATCTTGCAGGCGACAGAAGTGATAGATAGGCCTGAAATTAGTTCTGTCAGTCTTGTCGACAGATTTGTGGATGACAGTAATATTTGCATGCTTAAAGTCATCTTGGAGGGAGGCAGAGTCGAGGGATTGCTGGAAGATAAAGGCAAGGTAGTGGGCACTGGTGTGACAGGTCGACTTCAACATAATGGGGCAAATTCCAACTGGACCGGCCGAAGCACCTCAACTCACACCAGTCATAATCTTAATTCGACATACACTGATACACGCACGCCATCTGTCGCCCAAACAACTTAACCTTCTGTTGCCAGAAAAATAGAAAACACCGGATTGAGTTATTCAATATCGTGTTTAGTTTCTTACAATCGAAAGATTCCAAAAAAGGAATCAGTCAAAAATAGCATATTTTTCGCTATTTGTCACCTATTGAGGGGCACGCCTCTATTAAAAGTCCTCGGGGCTCCCTCAACAAATTGTGATCACACAAAACAGTGATTGGCCAAAGCTTAAAGTACGTAATCAACCTCTCCCATCGGTGGTCCTTGGACCCATTGGGCCTTCTTCCTTCGAGTCCATGACCTTAGAAGGCTAATTTGCAAGACTTAGGCTTAAGACAAGCTTCTTACCAGATCCGATGGTTTCCAGCAACTTATACTGCCCTTCCAAAACAATGTACGCGCTGGTGTCCTTCATCTTGTTCCAGAATCCTAGGGTCAATTTTAAATCTAATCAATTAAAATAATTGAACAAAACAAAAAATAACAAACCTAGAAAATATTCAAAATCTTTAGGTGAGAGAGCAACCACTGGTTTCAATAGTTAACTTACTTTGTATATTCGTGAATAGCTGATCCAGTTGTAGAAGACCGAAAAGGACTCTGAATTGTTTCAAAGGTTCAATGTAAATGAACAAGAAAACAAATTGATTAAAAATAAAAACGTAAACCGTTGACCGTTGTTGACAAGGGCAGCGCCATTTTGGATCCGCCGCCGCCAAAAATGAAACCGACAAATGCTCCTATTGGTCTATCAAATTGTCAAACAAGCAAGACAAACGACTACAGCGACACTAGTGAATAAATAATAACATAGCATGTCTGAAGGATTGCTAACATAGTTTTCCTCCGTTTGCAAATACTGTTTCACATTTATAAAAATACAACACCACACCAACAAATTTGAGAACTATCAGAAACACTTACAAATAAACGTAACGAGGAAATATTTTAAAGAAACTATTTTAATGGACAAAATGTGTCTTTATTGGCTTCTTGTGAACTGAAACTAGGCAGTTTCACTTAAACACGCCTTATCATTGGCGAACGTTCATCGATTGTCCCGTTTCCACTTCCGCTAAAGATGTCGTCTGCTCGATCACCTGTTAGAGGCCGGCCATCGAGATGGGGAGCGTTTGAAACGTTGATTGCGATAAAACTGTCACGCCAAGGTCACAGAGCTTTGGTAAGTTTACTACGAGTTCTTGATGATAGCAATTATCAGGCAGCTGTTTGATTAGGCTCATCCTGTTATATTAATTAACTGTTGCCTACACGGCTAGTATATATTGGCGTGTCACACAGCTCTCAACCTCCCATCTACGAAGTAATCGTTGCCGCTCCAAGAACTGCTCTCAAAGTCGCCGAAAACCCGTTGAAAATGCACACCAACTGGAGAGGCTGCAAGGTGGGTGCCTGGGATATCTGTTCTGACTGCTGTCACTTCGGCGACATTTGCCCAAAATCGATCGCCCAAGAAGTTAGAAAAAATTAGCATATGGACGCTCGGGGGCATTGTCATGTTGCCACCCAGCATACTTTCAACTATCTTAGGTGGAAAAATATTATTTGAAAATAATAGTTGGATTTTCTGACACCAATGGAGCATAATTTGCAGGCAAATGCATGTAACGTCATGCATTTTAAAAAAATACTTCAGTCCAATTTGCATATGCGGTTCGCTTTAATGCACGTAACCAGTTGGTGCAATTCTGAAGTTGGAATCCACGAAATTATAAGTTTTGTGAATAGTGCTATGTGGGTCAAAACATTTTAGCTTCTGTATCGTTCTAAATCGTTTTGATGTTTATTTTCAGGAGTGGGAAAACTCGGGTCTCAAGTTATCAACTAACAGCGACGAAGCGTGTAAATTATACGATGCAGCTGTCAGCCAGGTATAAAAAGTTTCCCATGTCTAAATTTTTTTTATATCATGCGCAATTTAGAGTAAAATTTGAAATTCAACTATTATTTTTTAAGTATGTTGGATGGTACAACGAACCGTTGGTTGGAGGCTTGGACAACACGTGCGGAAAATTATTGGCAGCTGACGAGAATTTCGGTTTCGTACAATGATTTTATAATACCATCTTTTTCATCTTTTTTTAAACAAATTTGTTGCTCAAAATTACTTCTATAGGCCTTTTCAAATTAGGGTTAGACAGCCACACACTACAGTGAATAAAACTTTTAAAAAATGGAAATGCGCATGTGAAGGTGAAATCAAAGAATAAACACAAGTACATTTAATATTCATATGGTAATAAAATAATTCGTAACCTTCATTTTGATTGGAAACCACTTAGTCTTAGGAAAAGCTTTGGTCTGTGGCCTTCAATTGATCGGCACTGGCAAGAACATCAAGGAGGATTCAGTTTTGAAGAACGACATCGAAAATTTGGTGAAGCTGGCCTCAAAATCTAAGATAACGGACCGTGAACGATCACATGTAAAAGCTGTAGATCTTTGGGCTAATGGGTAAGGTGAAAGAACTTGCTCAATTAAAAAAAAATATTATAATAAAACTAAGAAAATTGTTTTAATAGCAATTCAAACACCTGGCTCATTTAAACATTTACAAGACTTAGCATACCGTATATTGTTATTTAATATAAATGTTTGGGTAATTTTCTTCGATAAACGCAATTTACTAATTGCCGTTTTAATGTTTTATGGATGTTGGCAACTTACATATTCCAATTATTAAAATCAAAATGGTTTATTTATAATTTTTATAAAATTTCTTCAATAACACACATTAGATCGCTTCTTGAAGCTGCTGAAACATGGGAAGCTATATTGGTCGAGCATCCTCTAGACATTTTTTCGTTGAAAATGGCTTACGACACCTACTTCTATCTCGGAAAGTCAGTTCAGATAAGAGATTCGGTTGCGCGAGTGCTTCCTCAATGGAAAAAGGACATGCCACTATATAGGTAATTCGTTGTCTTTATCAATTTACTGTTATGGAAAAAATTGAATTATTGATTAACCCCTTTATTCGTATGACTGAATAGTTACTTGCACGGAATGTATGCGTTTGGACTCGAAGAAACGAACATTTATCCCGACGCTGAGAAACACGCGTTAAAGGGCCTGGAATTGAACAAGAAAGATGGTTGGAGCACTCACGCTTTGGCCCATGTCTTGGAGATGACTGGCCAAGCCGACAGGGGAATAAAATTCATGAATGATACAGAAGCTGATTGGTCTGTTAGTGATATTTTTACGCTTTATGCAGTAATATTTATAAATCCTTAAATTTAGATTCGAGATATGACAATTAACTCACAATTGTCTATTTTAAAATGTCAATTAGTGACACAATTTCCAAATGACACAACATCTTAAACAAAAAGATTTCCTAAAAAAATTCTGTTAACTTATATATCCCATACTGGCCAAACATGTTTTGAGCCACCCTTCCAAGTGTAATTTCATAATTTCTTATGTCGCTCTCAGATTTGTGGCATGCTTGCCAAGCACAACTACTGGCATTTAGCATTGTACTACATCGAGAAGGGTAACCACGAAGCTGCCCTCGAAGTCTACGACAAGCAATTCGTCCACCAACTGAAACACGGATCCATGTTGGACATCATTGATGCCAGTGCACTACTGTACAGACTTGAACTTGAAGGTCGACCACATTCTACTAATCTCGTTTTAGAAATACAACAGGCTTTCGAAGATTTCTTGATGACTATGTTTTGCTTCACGGCTCCGAATTTCACTTGTAGGAATAAAAACGGGATCCCGATGGCAAGAGGTTTACCAGATCTGCGAACCACATTTAGACGATCATACTTTGGTCTTTAACGACATGCACATCCTGATGTCATGCCTTGGAAACAAAGAAACTGAGTCAACTCAAGCCACCCTAGCAGCTATGAATAACTTTATCGAGTAAGAAATCATTTTCCAAATCCCGACATTCCGACAATTAATTGCAATAATATAAAATGAAAGATAGATAGGTCAGCTCTAGTCCAATTTTATTTCAAATTTTCAGCTCATTTTCTAATAATCACCAGGGGCAACTGGCTAAATCGATTGGCGAAAAGATTTGTAAGGCATTTGTAGCCTTCGATTCCCAGAAATATAGCGAAGCCGTGGACATACTATATCCCATCCGTTACCGCATTTTTGAAATCGGAGGTAGCCATGCCCAGGTCGGTACACATAAATTCGTAAAAAAATATTTTGAAATTGAGTGAGGATTTGTCATCAAATATCGTTGCTTTTAACTATTTTGTGCAGAGAGATTTGCTAAATTTGCTGCTGATTAATGCAGCCATGAAATCGGACAAAGATTTTCATAAAAAATTGGCAAGGTATGATTTTAAAGTTCATTTATGGTCAAAATAACAATTATTAATTATTAAATTGTCAGTTAATTAAAAACCATCAAATGTTGAACAAGAATTTTTCCGGACCATAATTTTCTTTGCAGGACACTTTTGGCAGAAAGAAAAACACTGAAAGAAAATTCACCTCTAACGGATCGTCTGATGGCAAAGGCTTTGGCTTGTCACGGCAAGTAAATGATTATCGCGGTAAATTGCGTACATGCCCACGTGACGTGGTATTAACACTCAAATTAACTTGCTCAAATGTTCAAATGTACTCTTAAATCAATATATATATTTTTATATGATGTTCGTACAGGGTCTACATTGTTTATAATTGGAGAATAAGCAAAAAGGCAAATATTCAAACAAACATTCCGAAATCTATGTCCTCCACGCACAAAAAAGTTTATAAATTGCACAAGTATCTGGTCGGCACTAACTCAATACAGTATATAATTGCAAATACATTTTTAGGGTTGTGAACACTTAAATTTCCAAAATATAGAATAGGATTAGAGCAGCATGTACAAGTATGAGCGTCTAGGTTGTTCTATGTTATAATCCGTATATAGTGAACACAAGAACGTAAATAGATAATATATATTTTTTAATTCCAATCATCTGTAGTCAACCGCACTACAGGCGTTCTTTACCCCTCATGGTGCTTAGGCACTATGCGAGGGGCACGACCAGTACCCCGGGATCGAAATTTTCGAGAGCCCGCGCCGGGAATCGAACCCGCCACCGCCCGAGCAACAGTCATTCGTAATACCGACTGAGTAACGACGAGTATTGTCCTAATAGTACTGATTAAGCAAGCTTTTGACACAATATTGCAGTTATATATCTAACATAATATGCTCCATTACACAGTATAATAAATTTAACATTTATTACTAAATTGGTCTTTGTTGAAGGCAGCTGAGTATTGGCACAGTCACTAGAGTAACATCCACGTTTAAAATAATTCTCGCACATATATATACCTGGCCAATTACTTGATTTTATTTTTTTGAACGCATTGCACATTTATACCAACGGTGGCACTATATATTATTTGGCTCTAATTACATATTGATTATGTGTCATGCTGGAATTGTCTTGGCAGAATTAATAAAATGTGCACAAGAGCTTAAGCGACAAAAACGCAGTTAAATCTTGTTCAACAATACGGGATAGCCTTGAGCGAACACACTGCACGGTACCATATCAAATTCTCGGTAATAAAAAAAATGAAATCATACATACCCAAAGATGGGTGTAATATTGAAATGCTTATTAAATCCATCAATACTGGCACGATAGACTATCAACATTGGAAACAAAACAACAGAAAATGTAGTTTTCATAGTTTACATTCGTGTTGCAATACATAACATCTTAAACTATAAATTCCTCCATGACAATGAGGCCAAACTGACTTTAGATTTAAGCCAAAAACGATTTGGGGTTAGCCATAGCCAGTCACACAGACAGACTAGAGAATTTCGTCTTTTTGTCTCGGTTCAAGTGTTCTTAATTCAATTAAATATTCAGTGATGTTACAGCTGTCAGGAGTAATTGGGACCGACGTCCTTGAACATCATCATGAAAGTCCCATGCGTGAATAGTATCTTTGTTAGGAGCTGTGAACGCTTGCAAACCATTAAATTGTTGAATGAGAACATTTGTTCCAATAGAAATGAATGTACGCCACAATAATACTGGCTAAGTTTGACTGTTTAGTGTGAGACTATGCAAACGATCGCAGTGATTTCTTAAATGTATACAATATGTACATGTAACAAAAGCTGAATAAATATATCTATATATAATAATGTTAGTTTTATGTTTATGATGCTGCGATTTCTCAACATCGTTGGTCCATTTTCGATTGCACATAAATATCACTGTATTAAAACAGTACAGTTGTTTTATTTTGAACAGCATGCTGAACAATTCATTAATAACGTGATATACGGACGAATTCCAAAATCCATTCATTGTTAGGACGAATTCTAAAATGAAAGAATTTTCATTCCATCGGTAAAAAAATTAAGACGTTCACGTTTTGCTCTATGAAATCATCATTTTGTAATTTCATCAAGCAAAACGTTAAGGGCTCATACAATATGCTTTGTCGTTCGCTAACTAAAAGGGGGACTTACTTAAATATAAATATACTTGCGAAATTGAACCTCAAGTCAATTTAGGGCCATATTAAAGATTTTTTATTAAATTCACAGTAGTGCATATCACATTATGATTTTCTGCGCCCCTCTATAACTTCCACCGTTTTACAACTGTTTATCATAACTTACATACTCTTCCCTCACCGAATTAGATCCGTTTTTAACTTCAGTTTGTGATTTGTAATGATAGAAGTTCGGAAATAAATTTTTGTTCATCTACGCACTTGTCGCCGATCTCCGATTGCTTTCCAACAATCACCTTTTCGCTCTGTGTTGTACATTATCTAACTGAGTTGAAACCCTTATTTTCTGTGGAGTACACATTACGAGTATCACCAGCTGAGTAGCTATCCGCAGAGTATTGAAATTGAATTCGAAAATCGTCTAATAATGTAAAGTTTCGCTAACCGAAAAAAATGCTCGCCTAAAACTGGTACTTTATGTTTGTAAAATACTTCAGCCATCCGCTTGAAGCGAGTATTAAATCAAAAACAATCTGTTGGCGACCGCGACGAAATGAGACAGACAAACCGACTTACTAGGGCGAGGGTGGTGGTGGTGCCGTGCTACTTTTCCACGCCATTCTATGCTGCAGAATATCATCCTTGTAGGCCAGCAGGCCCAACTGTTCGTGCGACGCCTCGTTGATGACGCGCGTGTGAATGCAGGCCCAGTATTGGGTAGCGGTGAGCTTGGGGTCACAGCGCTTTTCATGCCAGATGTGGAATATGGCCGGGTCAGTGGCACGGATCACCGTCAGGCTGCTCTGCACGTATTTCCGGTAGAGTAGCACATCCTCGCCGCCCCAGCCCACGATGTTCTCGTCGAACCCCTTTAGAGTGCGAAAGTCACTCAGATACTGGCACGTCATACCGTAGCCGAAGTCCCGCCAGAATCCCGAGTCTCGGCTTATGACCAGCTGGTCTTGTTCGGAGGGAACCTCCTTGTCGTGCAGCGAGTATACCACGTTTGGATTGTACAGGCTGAACAGGATGGGGTAGTAGACCCGCTGGCCAGGGCTAGCATTGAGACGACAACGGTCCAGAAATTTGGTGGAAAAGGCGACATCCACGTCGCACATGAAGAGCAGCACGTCGCCCAACGGCCAAGCTTGCGCGCCGATCTGCAAACCCTTTCCTCGAGAGAACGACTCGTTGAGCGTCAGCAGTTTGATACCGTGGAAATTGTACTCCTTGGACACCCTGCTCAGGGTACTCTGCACCTCCGCCAGGCCGTCCACGCCAAAGTAAACCACCGTCAGACAAACCTTGCCGTCCGTCTTGATGCCAACCTTTATGAAACGATCGACGAAAGCGTGAAACGCTTCCAAACGGCCGGACAGCGGGACGATGATGTTGATGAGCTCGCTGGTGCGCCGGGTAGTCTCCATTACCGTCTGGATGGACGCAAAGGGCCTGATCATAACCACCTTGATGAGGGATCGCGTGGCGTTCTTGTCTCTGATGTAGATCTCGTACTGGGTGCCGGTGGTTGGCTCGGTTCGGTAGATTCCTTCCACGATGTCGTCGGCCGTGTAGCGTTTGGTGCGTCCCTTGCGTTTCTTGTTTAGCAAATCCAGCGTGCGCACGAACACCTCCACCAAATCTTTGCGGCGAAATCCTATCGGTTTCTCAACCACCCGTTTGCCTAGCCGCAGATCCACCGGGTAGATACGGTTGAAAGTAAAGTGGGAAAACGGGATGATCTCGTGCTCGTTGTTGAGCGCGACCCCGTGTCGGATCTCGGCACTATTAATTTGACGTTTGACATAGTCGTAGCAACCCTGGTTGGACGCCGTGATGTTCTTGATGGCCTTGACGGCCACATTGTTGTTGGTGTCCTCGATGGTCTGCGCCAACCGGATATTACTGTGACTCTGCGCCCGCGTCACCTCCAACAGTTTCAATTTGAGATTGCTCACTTCATTGACCAGTTTCTGAAGTTCCTGCTGGTGGGCTGACTCCTTTTGTCGTAGAAGTTCCTCGTAATGGCTGGTCACGCACTGAGTCGGTGTCTCAGTGGGTGGTGGCTTGTGACTCTCACCGGTGGTCAGTTGGACTTTGGACAGTTGAGCGAGCACAGAACGGGATTCAACGTTACTGACGTGCCAACCGCATCTTCCCAGAAATACCAGTAGAATTATTATGATTCCGGCGAGTAGTAGCAGAGTCCTTGGTACGAGTCTCATGCTGCGGCAATGGATGGGAACAACTAGATAAAAGAACAATATGTGTAATATCTGTACACATGATGACACGTCCATAAATTTATCGAAACTAGGTCAACATTAGTGCTCATGTGTTATTCACGTATAATCATAGCTTTTATAATATAGGATATATCTCAAGAGACAAATATGAACACTGATAAACAGTATAAAAATGCAACAAACGTGAGGTAAACACATTTTTATGTTGACAAACTGGTGACGATTTATGGAGCAAAGAAAATCGTGATTTAAAATATATATTGAAGCAGCTTAGGGATCTAGACTACTTATTAAAAATGAATCGCCTATGAAAAGTTATTCAAAAGGATAAAATAATCGGATGTTGTGTGCAGTATTCGAAAAACAGTATATAACATGCGCCCCTCTATGGTATAATTACACCCATAGTTAATCTACAGTGAAAGGGGGCGTCTTCAGCCTTACTCCTTTCATTTGCACAGCAGCCAAAACTTGCTCCATGATAGTGCATGTCTACCTAATAATTACAAACATGCAAACCTTAATTTAAAATATCGTAATTTTATCTGCATCCAACCGTCTACAAAATATTAGGCCTGGCCCGGACAACTAGCTAGATTCAGAAATAACGATAACAGCCATAAATACCTCAGCATTGCAAATTTATCGGAAGCACGGAGACACTTGCTGTCAATAAAACATTTCGTTGATGCAAGAGTAATCAAATATATCAATTATTATTTATCCACTAGCATCGATCTGGAAATCTGTCGCGAGATGAAAAGCGAGATCAGATTTGAGATAAGCAGAAAATGGGATTTTCCGAAAGTTCTTTATTCGTTGTTCATCAACAATAACCAGCTGCGATCACGCCGGTATCAAGCTAAGCGGATGAGGATTGGAGTTCCTGGCGCTTACCGGATGTAATGGTTTCTGAACCGGAAGTTAGATTTTTTAATCTAATAAAGATGGCTGCCTCCTTGGTTGGACATGAAAATGAGAGTTTAGCCGGTTGTTTTGTAGGAAATTTTCGGAGGATTCGTGACCGGCCCAAAATAATATGGCTATCTGTCATGTTTCCCTTTCGCGTTTGAGCATCCTAGGCTTCAGCTCACTAGCAAGGACCCGTTTTATCACCGAATTTCAGACGTTAGGCTAAAATATAAATGCGATGTGCGCAGAATAATTCGAAATATAGAGCTAAAAATAAAAATGATACTATTATTTTGGCCCACTTTATAGACTTCTTTACTTCTATTCTAGTGCAGTCGATCTGCCTAGGCTATTCTGTAAGAAGTGATTCTCTACGTCATTCCTCAGGGTTAGGCCCCAAAACTAAGGAAGGTTCTAAATTTGGCTCCTAACGTTACTTTTGTCTCACTATTTCATATAGAATTCTATTTCAAACAGTCGAACAAAAAATGTAAGTTCATTGAAATGCCCTCTTGACTACGGTGGCCTTACCTTAACGCATCCCAATTGTTTGAGGAACGGTTCCTATGTCAAATATGCAAAACGTCAACTACAGTTTATCTCTTTCAAAAAAATCAAGCATGTTGGCATTGCTAAATAAAAAGTGCAGAAGCATTGATTGAGATTGCATGTTAGCATTGATGGTATGATATGGTAGTTCGTCATAGGCCTAGGCAAGATCAATGAATGACATCGTTGTCATTACGTTAAACAATACATTTCAATTTTGCCTTTGAGGTATATTATTGGTACAAGTCACACACTAGTTTGTTGAACTCAATATTTATTACAGTTTGTAGATTAAAATACATTGGATTGTCATGGATCTGCGTTTCTTCTCACTCGCTCGCTATAACACGAATGGGCACTTCACTAGCGATAGCAACCGCATCGGTAGTCCTCAATATAAGATTTATATTGGTGGTAATTCGAAAGGCAGCCACCTCAGTACTCCCCCCCCCCAGACGACGAGTCAATGAGGAATCTAGATGGCGAAAAACTCCTCAATCATCTCTCCTCTTTACTAGAGATGCGAAGAGTGGAGAGCAGGGCTGGCGTTTGCATCGCCAGAGTCGGTAGCTGCAGTCTCGTTCACTGACCTTGTTGAGCGCATGGCCAATGTGGTTAGAAGTGTTTCCAGTACCATCGCAGTCGTCACTAGTCATCAGTTGGATGGCTGAAGTGTTCGCCACCCACAGCGTACCTGATGGCGTGGCCTCCGACAATGGCATGGCATTCACCCCAGCAGCGTTTAAGGCATTCACCCCAGCAGCGTTTAAGGCATTCACCAATGCAAATAAATGCAATGCTCCCGGTCAGCACGAAACTATATTTTTCGCAATTACCAGTTCTAATTATAATAGTAAAAATATTTTTATAAAAACGTGTTCGCCACTCGGTTTGTCTTCATCAATCGGCCTGTCCCGAATTCACCATTTAATATATAATGCAAATAAATTCCGTACCATCACCATGGCTCTGGAACACCCCTCCGCCAATGGCCATGGAGAGCATTTTGTTGCCTCCACCAAACAGGCGCTCAGTCTCCTACCCCACGACCAACCAGGGTTGTGGCTCTAACATTGGCTGTTCTGCCAGTGCCTCACACCACCACCGGCATGTTCCCGGCCCAACTTATGATGGGATGTCGACCCGTCTCCCTGCTGGAGCACATCCACCTCAACTGGCATGCATTCATTTGGCACGGCTAACTGGCGGGCCGATATTATTAATCATCGCACGGGCCCTGAATCCTACGTTGTCACTAACTCCAATGGGGCCACCTTTCATCACCACATCGATCAACTGAGGGCTTGCATGGTTCCCACCTTTACACTGGCGGTGGCACCGCCACCGCAACCTGTGCCCTGGGCTGGGTGGCCCCATCCAGATACCACCACCGCCGCCTCCTGCTGTGGCACTGCCTCTGACACCGTCCCCGCCGCCACCACCACCAGGACCACCACCCCTGCATTGTCCAACTTTGTCTGCTCTTGACTCTGGAGGGAAGGTGTGTTGCATCCCCTGCTACTAGGGGCAATAGCAGTCCAAGACCTCTCGACTGAGTGCACGCACCACGCCGCTGCGCATGCGTGCTGCATGTCACACTTGTTTCGGCCGCTCGCTTTTAACATTGTTTCTATGTGTTCAGTGTTCTTCAGTTTTGCCATTTATCTAAAAAGCTATGACGAATTTGTAATGTACATTCATAAAATGCATAAAAGCAGCAACGTATTTTTTATAATAACCAAAAGGTCTAATAGAGCTGACACTTCATGCTTACTTCAACTTCTAATTTTACTTCAAATATATCTACAAACACGCAATCGACATTAAATTATTGTTTACTCTACATTTGTATTTCATTTATACAATAGGGAGTCGAAGTCAGTCGGGCAGTCTACCGGATTGATTGCCAGACTCAATCTTGGCAACAAAAAAATTGTATTTCCAAACGTACAATAATTACATTAGTTATAGGATTCAATCGAGGTCTGGAACTGGAATCCAATATATACTACCTTTTAGTAATACGTCTTCCCTCGAAAATGATTCCAAGTGTAAAGTCTAAATCAAACGAAAAAAATTGCCAACTAGATGATATTTTCTAAGAAAATGAATAGGAGCCGATGGTAATATTATAATAACTAAACAGAACTACAATTAGAACTCGGAAACGAAGATAGTATAAACGTATAATTTAAAATATCTTCTCAAAGATAAATTAAGAAAAAGAAGATTTGCGAAACACAAAAGACAAAAGTTTGAACTCACCCAAAACTTTCATCATTACCCAATAATTTGAAAAAATATAAAAAGGTTACCGTTTCTCTGGTTATCAATAGCTTTCGGAAGCAACCACGCTTCCTAGTCGGTTGAATTCGAGAATGGTGTGCTATTGCGCACGTCCAAAAAAAATTTAAACAAGTAAAATCGAAAAAAAGAACTGAAATGTGGAAAAGGGAGAGGTCAAACTTTAAAACAGGATAGATCGTCCCTCCGGCGCAATGGTCAACCATGTCGGGGAGAGCGATTAACAACTGTTCGAAGCCATGTGTTTCGCAAAAATTAAATCTTAAAACATAGGAAGTATCCACATATCAAAAATAATGGCTTACGAATTATTGGTGTGATGCAGTTTCTTTGTAAGTGAAGTAAATTTAGAAGTATTCTACCTGTTGTCGTACGTAGTGCACAAGGGTCTCCAAAGAAAGAGCATCGTCGCACTTGCGCTCGAAGAACCTCCTCCACAAGGCTCCAGCCAGGACAATGTCATTGCTCAGCAGTCCCTGTAAAAGAAGCATGATTTATTAAACCTTACCATCTGAAAACTTGGGAGTAATATTCTCTGCATTTTTATTTTTTCGATAAGAAATAGCGATTTCTCCGTGATATTCACTACAATAATAAGAAGAGTCCAATCAGGAAAATCCCTAAAAGAATTTAGGTATATTCTCTTTATCTTGCTATATAAGGTATTGTCCAAACATTAAATTTTACAATTAAACGGTGCGAAGCACGCAGAGTCGGATATATATCATTAAGAACCAAAAAAGCTAGATAGAATAGCCGTGTCGGATCGCACGGCTATTCTATCTAGTTTTCTTGGTTCTTAATTAATTTTTAAGAGTGCAACATATAATTTAAGAGTGCAAATTATCTATAATGATTGTGTGTTTATTTTAATGATTATGAATGATTCAGCAAACAAGAGTAATTCTCAAAATAAATTTCCTGAAAGCAGAATCACTCTTTAAAATAAATATGTCAACGAAACTATTATTACTAAAAATTCCTGCAATACCTCATCGTATAAGAACAGAGTGGCCATGAACTGTTCGTTGAGATCAAGCATCTGATCTTTTCTGTCCGAACCAGATAAACCCTGCATGTAACATATGAATGAGTTATAAATTGGCATTCCACTTGATATATTCGATCTTATAAGATTGCTTTCTGTAAATGAAGACAAGTTACTTACACCGACTTTCTGTGCCCTAGCGTTGGCGTCTTTCCACAGTGCTTTCAGCATTTCGTTTCTAACCTTCTTTCCTTCTAAACCTTCGCTCATGACTCGGACCATGCACATCCTGTGCAGTTTAACAAGATAATTCACAAAATAAATGTACTATATATATATTTTTAATTTATTGTTTGTATCAATATATTGAAACCCCTTTTTAACGATTCCAATTAAACGCAAACGCGATAATCCGCGATTGTCCTAATTCACCAGCAGAAGAACAATTTTGATTTATAATTCATTACCATATGTGCAACTCAGTGATGAGAAACCATGTGTTGTAAGTATCGGGAAGATTGAAACCTTGTGGGTGAAGAGATCATATATAATGGAGGAGCAATTTTATTAAGCCAACAAAAATAAAACTTTGGTAAATGCTAAAGGTATAACCTAAATGAAGGCCAACAAGTGGCGCACTTACGCTTCATCAATTTGCTGTAGTCAACTCCATCAGCGCATTTTTCGTACAACAGAAATCCACCATAACTCAATTTCTTGAAGGGATACAGAGAACATGGTTGTTACACCCAATTGAACAGTTATTAGACACCCAATTGAACAAAAAATGCTTACCCCATCGCTGTATTGCAGTTTACCAAATTTTCTGAAGATTCGTTTGAAGAAGCCTTCGTCGGCATCGTACGACTCAACATTTCTGGTAACATTATCCTACAGAATACATGTGCATGATTTATTTTAAGATTTTTTGGCTACATCATTCCCAACAATAAGTGATCATTGATTAGTGACCTTTGACAGAATTCAGCGTGTCAAATAGACGTTTCAAGTTTGGAAATTCTTACCTGATGTACTAGCCGATACAATGGAAGAAGCGTTGATCTGGTGGTAAGCCCGCGAGTAAAATTTCTAGGGAGCCATACATGTTGGGGCAGTAAGTGTGAAGATGTGATGCCTCTTGGTGCTAGGAGATAGACACCCCCCTGGAACATGAATTTATAAAAACAAAATTAATTGAACACCGAGATGGGTCAAATAGAAAGTCGTGCGGCCTTTTTCGGAATCATTACCAATTATTTTTCTTCTGACCATCATGCACAAGCGAAATGACGAAGCACCGAAACGGCACATGTCTAATGAATGTTTTCACATTACTGGAGGTCACGTGCACGAAAACAATGAGCCCAAAAAAAGTACATGTAATGTTTTGTACGACTCGTCGTAGTCCTATCGGTATTGCTTCTGGCTGTGGCTCGGCTGTCCCGGGTTCACTTCCCGGCGAGGTTTTTGAAAATTTCGATCCCGTGCCCCTCGCACAGTGCCTAAGCACTATGAGGCGTACTGAACGCCTGTAGTGAGTGTAGTTGATTGGAGATAATGTGAACAAGCGTAAACAGCTAGCGCAATGCCATGTGGTTCATTGTAGTAGTTGACTATCCTTGTGTGAACCACAAATTACCTTCAAGACAGTCCGGCAGTTCCCCAGTAGCAGTTTGCAGCTGTGACAGCCGATTTCCATGATTTCTATTGACAATATTTTAAAAATTAATATAACACGGCCAGATGTGAGGGGAATCCCCTAGAAATAGATATGGGTGGGCGATACTATCGAAACTAGTTAATATTTTTGAACTCTGTCTATCTATCGTGATAGTTTAAGAAACTATCGATAGCCAATGTATGCAACACGTACGACTCGTCGTAGGCTCGTAGCCCAGTTGGTTAAGCGAATGACTGTGACTCGGCGGTCCCGGGTTCGATTCCCGGCGCGGGCTCTCGAAAAATTTCGATCCCGGGGTACTGGTCGTTCCCCTCGC